>JARPMJ010002332.1:0-121349 GCA_033366665.1 Phoxinus dragarum
GGTCAGTCTTGACCTTGGCGCAGCATTTGTTAAAGTCTTTTGTGAGCTGGAAGGTGCAGGGTAGCGAACTTGAAACTTGACCTGGTGCTAAGTCTGTGTCGTTGTGACTGGCTGTGGGAGTTCCCATGAACTGTGTGACCTGACGGTCTGGCTCTGTGGAAAGTCTCGTGACCTCTGTGATCTGACAGTCTGGCTCGGGTGGCCTGTGTGACTGGATGGGGAGAGGTTCTGGCACTTGGGCCCAAAGAGTTCGCTTTTTGAAGTCCAGTAAGGGCTCGAAACGATCCAGCAGGTCTTTGCCAATGATGAGTGGATGAGTGTTCATTGGTGAAACGTACACAGGGTGAGTCAGCGACATAAAACCTATTGACAGGTGGATTAGAGTTAGCTGTTCGAGCCGGATGCTATTTTGGCTGTATGAATGCACCTTTAGCTCACAAGTGTGGGATTCAAAAGTTCGATTCTGTCTCTTAGCTTCGACTTTGAGTCTTTTGAAAAGTTGAGATGAGATCACAGTGAGGTCTGCTCCTGTGTCTATCAAGGCTTCAAGTTTCACTTCCTTCTCCAAAGTGCAGGCTAGGTAGGGTTTCCTGGTCACCCCCCTTTCAAGAAGGTTTCCCAGAAACTGTGGCACCGGGGCTGTTGTTGTCAGTCGGAGTGAATGGTAGGTGTTGTCAGTTTGTGATGCACCAATGAGTGGGTGAGTGGGGCTGCTATTTGGTGATGTAACAGCAAAGTTCATGGGTTGCGATTTGATAACAATGTCTGGTGGGTTGTCCCCGGGAGGGACGTGTGGCTTGCTGCGGGGGCAGCTAGCCGGAACAGCACTTCCTGGGACTTTGTGATGTTGGTCCCAGGTGTGATGTGTTGTGCTGTTTCGTGTAGTGTGTGCAGCTGTCAGCTGTGGTGCTGGAGCGGAGCTGTCACTTGGTGGTGTGACAGCTCGCTCTGTAGTCTGTGGGGGACGAGCAGTGTTCGTGGTGCTTGGCTCAGGCAGATGGCAGTCAGACAGGGTGTTGGTTTCAGTTCTTATGCTTAGACATAAGATGTCTGGTTCGTCCTTGTCTCTCTTGCGATGTTTCTTGTGAAGAAACTCTTTCAGCATCCTCACGATCTCTGCTGTCTCCGACGTGGCTGCACTGTGTTTTTCTGGTGTGCGATGAGGCTTGGGCTTACCAGTAGCATGTCGAGAGGGGTTCCAGGGCTGGCTTTCTGGGCTTGGAGTTCTGGACGGCGGGTGATGCAGGTCCCAGAACCTCTTAGAGCGCTCGCTCCGATGCTTTGGATGAGCACCGTCCCGGTTGTGCTGCCCTCTGCTGGCTTGGAACGGTCTTGACTCTCTGTGGTACAGTCTGTGACTGTGGTGCTGTTGGGCACCTTCTGTGTCTAGCTCTGAGCAGTGCTCAGAGACAGAGTCGATTGTGGGGTCTTTTACAGTCTTTTTGGAAATAGTCTTTTGCTCGGTGTAAGCTTTGTGGACCAAGTCACGTAGCTGTTGGTAGTCCCTTTTGACAGTCTCTGGTTGACGGTCTAGGAAGCTGCGCACGTCACGGCTAGAAGTAATTCTGAGCAGGCAAAACTTGTCCCAAGCTGTCACGTTGGCGACAGTTTGCAGGTGAAAGTCAATGTCTTGAAGGTAAGCATGTACATCATGGCCTCCTGCAAGGTTTGGAGTGAACGTGGGGATGTTTCTGGCCAACTTGTCAACGTTTGTGGGGGGAGAGCTGTGGCTGGGGGCCCAATCCGTCTGGAGGGGATTCTGACCCTTTTCAGCTCCACCCCCTTCAGCTTTGGGAGCCGTGCCGCGCTTAGCGTTAAGTGTTCTCTGTGAGGGCCCCCCCCCTTTCTGCTGACAGGGGTTTTTGTTGGCTGGCTGGTGTGTACCGGCTGGTCAGGGGAAACTTTGTGGTGTGTGTTTCCCCTACCCGGTCACTGTTAATTCTGTAAGAATGGCTCAGTTCTTTGTGAACAATGTCAAGTTCGTCTCTGAGATCGTGTCTCTGCAGAGTAAGCTCATGGATTTCAACTCTGGCCACCTGTAAGTGTTTTTCACAGGCTGTGGCTTTAGCGTTTTTGTCTCTTAGTTCAGTCTTTGCTCTCTCGAGGAGAGTGTCACTTTGTTGGAGTCTTTCGTCGAGTTCTTTACAGGTTTCTTTCTCCGACTGTTCTCTTTGGTCTGTGGCGGTCAGGAGAAGTAGCTGTTCTAGACGACTTTGGGTGTGGGCCTGGTTCCTCCGGGCCTCCTCTGCTTGAAGCTTTAGCGCTGCTGCTTCCTGCTCCAGGTCGATGTGGCTCCTTTCGCTGAGCCGTGCCTGGGCGACGAGTTTGTGTGCGAGGCTTCCGACGATCTTGGCCCAGTCCTTGTAGTTGTAGCTCTGTGTCGGATCGTGGGTCATCAGTTCGACCAGGTCGGTGTCCAGCTGTTCTCGGCTCCGGGGCTCTGTGTCAGCGGCGTCTCCGGACAGGAAGTCGGTCGTCATGGCTCTCAACCACGACTCGAGTTCGTCCCACTGGGCAGCCATACTGGACGGCCGTGACCTTGGCACACTGTAGGCGAGAGAGAACACAGAACACACACACAAAGAGACCAATGCAAGTTCGTTTTAAGGTTAACGAGTTATGATCATACGGCTATGCCGTTTATGAGAATTTTGGGGCTAACTGATGCCAACAGTTAGACAGTTCGCGGAGCCAATTAACTTGGGTCGTTTGAGGACCTGCACTAGAGGTTGTGACGAGCAGTAGCCTGGCGGGTCACGTGGTGGCCCCGGCTGCTGGTGGTCACTCTACTGCTTAGCTTCTTTGATGGCTCTCTCAGGTTACTGTTTCTAGGTGAAATGAAAGAAACAAATCACAACAGAACAAAGGATAGAACAGATCAAAGTGAAATAAGATCAAACAATAGTAACACGGTATGTGTTAGAGAGAATAAGGAGGCCTAAGCCTATTACCACTGCCAGAGTTTACGATAGGGCCTACAGGTGAGTGGGGGCTATCGGGGTAGAAAACCTAGGAAGACGGTGAGGCTTGGAGAAAGGGATATAGGCCAAACACTTAAATGACCGGGGAATATCTAATATTCTGTGGCTTATACTAAGTGTATGGGTTTTACCTTATTTAGTTTGCCTGGGGTGAAATGAGGTCACTCAGGTGGGAGTCAGCGGCGCGGTCAACCTTCTCGACGGTCCCACACACTCGAGCGCAGTGGACCCGGGCCTTCTGTTACTCTGTGTACCACGGTGCGACCTTCTCCAACAACTTGCGACCTTACACACAACCTGGCAACGCCAAGGTGTCAACTGCCAGACAGCACGACAAAAATGGGGTTTTCACCGGAACCCGGCCCCTGCAGCAGGCCCTGGTTCAGGTAATTGTCCCGACATTGCCTTGTGTGTCAGCTGGCGTGGTTGACTTTACCCTTGGAGTGCTAAATTGCTGATGTAGCAGTTGCGTGCCACCCCAATGGTAAGAGACAGAAGAGTCCGAGACTCACGCACGGCCGGTGTCGGTCGTGACGACCAGGTGACCCCGCTCGCTGGAAACCAACCAGAGATGACGGTCAAATCACCACAGCGCCCTAGGGAGAACTACACATAAACACACAAAAAGGGGTAAACAGGTGAAAGTTAAAGTCAATTAAGGCTTTCTTGTTTAACCAAGTTTAGTAATTATGTATGTAGAAATAAAGGCAAAGGCTTTGAAATAATGGTAAAACAAAAAGGGAATTATGATAATGTTGGTGATTATCAGAATAACCTAACATAAAAGAGAGATAAGAAAATTAGGAACAAAAAGTAATAATAAATTTTTTTTTTGGAAAAAAAAAATTTAATAATATAAAAAAAAATTAATAAAATAAAATAATGAAAAGACAGGATGACCCCAGAAGAAGAGACAGGCCGCAGTAGTGGGTTTGTCCCACAAGGGGGGCGTATCTCTTTTCAGTGGTCAACCTGGTTGGACAGACAAACTCATTCAAATTAAATTCAACTGGTTTAAATTCAAATCTAAATAAGCCTGTGCAGAAATGTAAAAATCAGGGTGATATTTTATAATAATCCAGATGACGTTAAAACATCAGTAATTACTATGAAATAATCAGAAGGGAAAGATGAAATAAGTACACACTTCAAAAGAGTGAAAGGGGATTAAGAGTGGCACCGACTTAGTATCCACAAGGCCACGCGGTGGCGCTGTTTCCTTCTAGTGGATGACAGTGGCTGCCAGCCAAACAAGATTTAAATCCAAAATTTAAATCTGATTTAACTCGAATTAGATAAGCGTGTAAGGGGATTGAGAAATCAGAATGATATTGTACAATAATTAAGATGCATTTAAGTATCAGTAATTATTATAAAATAATCAGACGAGAAAACAGAAATAAAGCAATTCACACAGAATTGGAAACAGAAAAACGAGTTGAATGAACCGCTTTAGCGGGAGGCGGCCACTGGGTGGCGGACTTCCCTCTAACTGGGCTCTCAATGGCTGGGCTGGGATTTAATTTAAGTTTTAATTCAACCCTTGTTTGAACCAAACTCAAAGTAAATGTACCAGTCACAAGCAGGAAAATTGTCTAACACAAAATAATATTCGCACGAGCAAAGCTGGAAATGCCAATAATTATTGAGAATTTAGACATAAGCTAATTCACTATTCATCATAGAACACTTGAATTTAGCAGTACGAGAGCATTATCTGAAACGGCCACGAGATGGCGTAGTTGCGCTCATGCAGGCTGACGTCAGTGGGAGGCGGTGCTCACGCAGGGTGACGTCGTTGGGGCGCGTATTTTGAGACTTGAACACCTAAAAGGACCTCTGGTGTTTAGTCCGCGGAATTACAACCAATTTTAAATGTGACTCTAAAGAGCTCAGAGCGTTCAGCTCAGTCACGTGCTGATTTTCTGTAATAGAAATCACAAAGGGACAAGATCTGCGGATCTGTGGGTGCTATTGCACAAGAGCGTGAAGCAGGGTTTCTTCGCTGCAAAACACAATTGTGAACACAGGAATTATCATCTGTTGTTGGGTTCCCGTAAACATTTAACCACAATAGCACTTATGATTTAAAAATGTCTTAGGTTTACAAAATGGGTAGCTAATCCAATTTTCAACCAGGAGTTATCGTTATTTTAACGATCTAATATTTTATTAGGCCTATTATCGAAACGGAGGAGACTCGCTCTGTTCCAATCTACCGCGTGAACAAAGAAACTCGTTTGATTTCAAGCGGGCTGAAGCAATATTAATTACAGGCTGAACAGAGATTCTTTTCTCTAGGACATTTACCGGTATTGTCACTTCCAGCGTCTGTTAATATGCTTGAGCTGTGCTGGCTTCTGCGCCAGTCAGTTCTTCAGTGAGCGCGCGTGTGTTCGCACTAGGGCGCGCGCGTTTCCTCACTGAACCGCGTGGACTCTCGCTGGAGCGCGCGCGTGGGTAACACAATATTAAGAATGTACGGGATGTACAGAGATTCTGTTCTCTTTACCGAAACAATATTAATATAATACATCGAAGTTTATTTAGCAATTAACAGGGGCTGAAAATGTTAAACATATCTAGCAGGGGTCAATTTGCTTTGACTGAGATCGGCTTCGTGCCTTCTAACAGTCCTTCAGTGAGCGCGCGTGGTTTTTGCCTTACTAGGGCGCGCTTGTTTCCTCAATGGGAGCGCGTGGGCTCTCGCTGGAGCGCGCGCATTACATTAATACACAATATAGACAGACTGAAACTGATTTGCTCGTAAAACACAAAGTTTGAGATTGCCCGCATTCTCCACCACTAATGTAATATAAATGCCTTATGCCTCGGACTCTGGGTCCGGATGAATTAGCTCAAATGATCCATAGGGAATTTTTAATAACTAATCATGAGTATGATTAATATTCTGCATATTTCAGTTACATTAAATTGTCGAAAGTGAAAGTGGATTATATGAATATATGAATAATCAATCACAACGAATTATAATCCCTCATTCATATATCAATAATCTTACTTAACTTCGATTATGAAATAATCTTTAAGGGAAACTAATGTAATTATCAAATCGTTGTTCGTCCAGCGACCAACGTCAGATTAAGTGATTAATTTCTCAATAAAGTTATCCTTCCTTATAAACTCCAAGAAACACCAACCTTCTGGCCGTGAACATTAATATTTCTGGTGTTTATAAAATTAAACTAACGTTACTTAAACAGGGAGCGCGGTAGCTATAACCTACCTCATTGACGTTTGTGGTTTTACGAGCGTTTTTCACAGACACAGTCTTGAATACATTGTTTTAATAAATGCAAACTACAGAGTATAACGGATTACACATAGTGATTATAGGTTTTATACGTCTATGTACAGTTACTTACATTAAACAGACAAGACAAAAACGGGTAACAGCTGATGAGAGAAAGAGAGTTATAGAGAGTTGGGGAGGGGCGCTCTGGGGCCCGCGCTCGATTTGATTGCGGGACAGAGAGAGAGAGATAAAGAGAGGATGAGAGAGAGAGAGAGAATGGTCACGTGTGACCATAGAACAGCAACATCACAGACCTTTGAGAGAGACATCAATCAAACACCTTAAAACATTAAAACTCGTGAGAGCTTAATACTTGCAAAAAGGTTCGTTTGCGTGCACGAGCTGTGTCCAGCCTGCGCGTGTTCTTGGAGCAGAGTGCGCGCGCTCGTGCTGAGGCGCGCGTGTTGGTTGCCAGAGCAAGCTGTTCGCGGGAGTTTTGAAGAAGGTCTCTTTGGAAGGGAAGTTGCTGAAGGAATTCAGGCTTCGTTCGTTCGACTCGTAGGTGGAAACGAACGAAGGAGAATTTAAAAAGGAAACAAAAACACTTTATAAAGGAAATAAAAGAGTGGAGGGAACTCCTGGAAGGAGTTCCAGGATCGGAGACTTTACATGACCAGGTCGGGTAGTAAGAGCAGGAAGGGGGTAGGGCAGGAAGAGCGTTTGGCTTTTAAGGAATGTAAGGATAACGCCTTCTCCTGGTGGATGGTCCAATCACCTTCAGTGATTTGAGAGCGGGAGACTTTTCCTTTGTCTTGTCAAGACCCCAGTCTGTGAAGTTTATGACAGAGCTCCAGGACTAGTCATTTCTATGACTGGCAAGAATTCATATCGAAATAATCATACCATTGCAGTCTATTATCGAGATTCAACTCCGTTAGATTTAGAGAATTACAACGACATCAAACACTTCAAATTAAGGTTATGTGATAACGAAGTTACATAAAATATACAGATTAGAAGCATTTAGATTTTGATTAGTACACTTTAAAACTTACATTAAATCCCAAAACCTGTCATGACATATAAATGGCAACACAGAATGCATTTGGTAATGTTTTAAATATGATTCGTTTAAGGAAACGTTCGTGTGTGTGTGTGTGTGTGTGTGCATACATTCCAGAGGGACTGTGGTGGAAGCCCTTTCCTTTGTGCCTTTGTGGAATGTGGTATCACGTTACATGTCTCTTCGTGTGTTGTAATGGAGAAAGAGACAAAGACCTCTTGTCTTCAGGCAAATTAATGAAGTATTCTAGAGAATCACAATTTATTATTTGAATAAGCATCTGTCATTTCCAATGTTGCTACAGTACGCACCCCTGAGGGGCGCCAGTGTTAAGGACAATGGTTGGTGATAATGCACTGTCCGTTTCAAGTGATTAGTAAATGATTAACTAATTATTTACGAAACATCACTGCGTTCATAAATGATTAATAAGATACGTATATGTTATTGTATGTATGTTTTGTAGATTCAGTTATAAGTAATTTACAGTTACATGTAATTAGAAAATTATTAACTAATAATTTATAAAACATGAATATGCGTTTCTAAAATTAATAAATTATGTTTTTTGTTTGTTTGTATGTAATGAAATCATTCTAGAAATAAATTTCAGATGGCATTTAGAGGCTTTTGCATCTGAAATATTCATATACAGTAGATGATGAACATTATTGGGCCAAGAACTGAACCTTGAGGAACAATTGGCTGAAGATAGTTGAAGTTGAAGATTGATTGGCCAGATGAGAGGCAAGCAGTTGTGTGCTTAAAATAAGAAGACCGCTTCCTCACATCTCCCGTTCTTCCCCGATCTCCACAGCCACAATGAGCTTGTGTCGAAGTCATGGAGGAATCTGTGCATTCACAGGCATCATCGGCATCGGTTGTGATAACAAATCGTGAGATGTTTTTTTTACGGTGTAGTTATTGTAATTACTGGAACGTGACTGTAAAATCACTGTTAAAAAAGACTGTAAAAATAAAAGTGCTAGCTAAATAATTTTAATGAAAAACCTGAAGACAACATTTTAAATATGTGTATTTTGAGAAATGTCGTTGTTTTGTTATATGTCATAGCTTTTGATAGACACTCCTGGATTTGTAGTACTGTTATAAAACTAGTTAACTTCTGCCTGAATGTGCCCTGATGGGGAGCAACTCTTCAGTGTTCTTGTGATGAATGCTGTAGCCAAGTCACAACAGAGGAACACATGACTCCAATTACCCTCTTTTCAAGTAGTAATTAGTTTTCAAGATCCTTGGGGCTTGTAGGTTTTCATGTGTTCATTAAAGATACAGCAAAGTAAACGTTGCATTTTTTTTTTTTTTACTAATAGTGGCAGGGAGGGAAAATATACATAAGTATGTTACATAAAATACTTCTGAAAATATTATTTTCCTAGCTAATATTGCCAGAAGACTAAGGAGCAATCAGAATGTGCGCATAGGTAAAGTGTTTGACTGACTAAATAAATAAATAAATACATTTTATAAGCTTAGTATAGATGCTAAATTGGATTGCTTGCAACTGAGGTGCCATCAGGTATAAAGTATTTTTTTTACATGTGGTCTGACGGGTCATAGTCAAGTCAAGTCAAGAATATTTGTATAGCGCTTTTCACAATACAGATTGTATCAAAGCAGCTTCACAATATTAAATTAAAATAATAATAAAACGTCCATGTTTGGTAATGCTAATCAATAGTAATATTGATTGATTCATTAAATTGAATATCCCCCAACTGAGCAAGCCAAAGGCAACAGTGGCAAGGAAACGAAAAACTCCATCAGGTGACCCAATGGTGTCATAGCTTATTATGAGGAGAGAACAGTGTTAAATTGTGACGTTCAGTGGAATGAATCAAACTGATCTACATGCATTGCCGTTTGTCTCTGATGGATGTGAAGTGAGTGCAGGTGTGTGATGTCCTCTGTGTTTGGACTCTGTCCAGGGCTGAACGCGTGCAGCTGAAGGACAGATAGAGGTCTCAGTCACATAATCCCGACACCTCTGCTGAAGAAAGAGAGACGGAGATGGAGGTCGACTGGACTTGATCGCTACGAGGAAAGACTTCCATGACATTTCAGTGTGTGCTTCTGTGCTTGACCATGACTTTTTCTTGTGCTTCAGTAATGTGTCCAGGTCAGCCACCACTATTACACAATACAAATCAGTGATATTAACATAAACACTTAATTCCAACATTTCAAACTCAAAGAGCTCATAAATATGCTATCTGCGGGACTATGGTGCGAGGAGATTGTTGAGAATGTCAGGTGGGTCATTCCTGTTATGCAGAACCTTTTGAACTATGTAACTTTAAAAAAAGAAAAATGAATATGCTGTTGTAATTGTAATAAGTGTTTCTATAAATGGGTATAGCAGACTTTCAGAAATATGTTCCGATTAATAAATGGAACTGATGAATACCAATGAAAGCATTTCATTATTCACTTTTACATAAATAATATTTTTGCAGCAATATTGCAGCAATATTGGCTTATACAACATCCTCAACTTGAAGCAGTTTTAAAACAATATTATTTAAACTAACTTTTTTTTAGTAATTAGCAAATAAGAATATTAATGAAAAATCTGGATTTTTAGTTTTACAATTATATCCAGTTTAATGTTTTAGGTCAATGACAAAAAAAAAAAGGCAAAATCTACTCAAAGTACTGAAATACATTTAAAATTCACCCTTTTGCCTATAATACTGTGATAAAATAAATCACATGGTTTAATTTTTATGCTCTACATTCTAAATGTAATATTGTAATATTTTAGTTTTTAAATGTATCTTACTACGGTCAATGTCCTCAAAACAATTATCACAGCTATATCTGAACTCTTTTCATTTTCCTTCATGGGGCATATATTAATTTTGTTATGCTCAGAATATATTTCCAATAATATCATATATTTCAAAATGCACATATAACAATAACAAACCATTATGTAAAAACTGCATATAATGTTTTGAGTATTACACTATTGATGTAATAAAATGTTCATGTATAATAATAAACATAAAATAAAAAATACCTAACTGTATATGTACAGTATTATTTGATAACTTTTTTTGTCAATTTGTACTTCATATTTATATTCTGAGATATCTGAAATCAGGCGATTCTGGCCATTAATAATAATATGCCGGTTGTCAGTCTGAGCTGAACAATAACTCAAAGGCTCCAAATGTGGTTGTTGTCTGACCTCTAGTGCCTATGAGGTGAATTACACAATTAGTCCTGTTCCATTTTCTGTTAAAGCACATATTTATTTATTTGTTTGTTAAACCAAAAACAAAATCAATTATTAATAAGACATAAAAGGATTGCATCAATTGTATTATAGGCTATAATTTACCGTTTAATGTGCAGCATGACTTCATAACATTCTTAGTAAATGGCAGATGCATTAATCATGTAATAAGAGGAGCGGAGGGTAGCACTATATGGCAGAATCGAGTCCAGCAATTAGAATGTGAATTTTACAAGCGGTTTATAACTCAGAATCTGCCCCTCATATATTTATGGTCAGGAACCGCTGTGTTGCATTATTTATTTGTTTCAGCACCACCACATACATATCAATATTTAAAAGTGTACTTATTATTGCTTATTCTTCTTATTTAATAAAATGTTTTGATTGATGCTGCATCCATAACCAATAGATGTCATTGACTTCTGCCATGAAATATTACCAGCATTAAAACATAGAAAGGGGAAAACATGTGAACAGTGCTTAAATTTCCGAATGCACCTTTAAGCAAACAGCCAGTACTAAACAACAAATAGTTATAGAACAATCAGTTTGATCGTGTTACTTTTAGTTGAATGTCTAAAGTGAACAATCAAAATAAAGTTAAAAAACTGCCATCTATCATGCACAGCAATGTGAAATGCCTATTATATATATATATATATATATTATGAATTGTGATATGTTATTTGATGGTCTATTCTCAAATAACGCTTCTTACCTTTTCTGTTTTGCTTGTTTTCCATGTTTAATCTACAAAGAAATACAATTTTCCTTCTTTTGTAACTTACTGTGTGCAGCCACTCAGACCGCTGACATCTCACTGCAGCGTGCTTTGTTTTAATCAGCTCCCGTGTCATTTACAAAAATATTTACTCACTTCCCTACTCACATCACCATAAAGTGACAAAATATCTATAACAGCAACAACAATATGTATTCCCCATACATATACGAAAACAGGTTTGAGAACAAATTAACAAATAATTCTACGAGTCCCACTGAAGCATGTTAAACTCAACAATATTATATAACTAATTCATGAAATGGATTGATAGAATGAAACCAAAACATAATTTCTTGTTTCTAATTTATTTCCCAGGGCACATTATAGGCTACAACACACATTTACACTCACATTACTGTAATATTGCAAAGAACAGCAAGTTTATAAAATAAGAAATACATCTGAACAACAACACCCTAGTGAAGAAAAGTATACTTTATATTCCCATTTTCAATAGTACATTGCAAATTTACTAACAACATTTTTTACTATCTTTAAATATATTAAAAGTATATTAGCATCATGCTTTTAACAATTTTCACAATACAACTTTAACACACTTTAAAATAATTGTACTTTGCTATATTTTCTAAAAATATACTCAAAGTGAAAATTCTGTGTATTTCTTAAAAGTGTATTTATTTGCACTTTATTAAAAAATAGATTTTAGGTATATTTGAACTGTGTCCTGGAAATGATCATTGTAGCAATGCATTGAAAGTATACTTTCAAAATACATTATAGTATACAATAGTATTTTGTACAAAGTATAGCTAAGTTTTATTTATCTAATAATGTGCATTTGTTATTGAAGACAAAGTATGCAATTTGTAGTATTTAGAATAAGCCAAAGGTATTGATGAGCCTATACTTTTTACTATACGATAGACTCGTGGGCAAGTGCACTGACATGTGCTTCGGGAGACCCGAGTTCGAGTCCCAGCTTGCGGACTTTTCCTGATCCGACCCCTCCTCTCTCTCTCTCTCTCTCTCTCTCTCTCTCTCTCTCTCTCTCTCTCACACCTCACTTGTGAACTTTTTGAAAATAAAATTATACAATATAAAAAAATATATATACGTATATATAAATAGACTTATGGTATATTGATTGTATGTTTCGAAGACACTCATAATGCATATGTAATGTACTTGTAACACAAATAAACTAGGCTACACGTTAATATCACTAATCAAGCATGTAATTAGTCTACTAAATATACTTGCAGTTGTTCCAATTTACTACACAAAAGTACACTAAATACGCTTAAAGTTATGCTTTACTACAATTTAATTACAACTAAAATATACAATATACAAATGTACAACATTATCACACTCCATGTAGAATTACAAACTTAAAGGGTTAGTTCACCCAAAAATGAAAATAATGTCATTAATGACTCACCCTCATGTCGTTCTAAGCCCGTAAGACCTCCGTTCATCTTCAGAACACAGTTTAAGATATTTTAGATTTAGTCCGAGAGCTTTCTGTCTCTCCATTGAAACTGTATATACAGTATACTGTCCATGTCCATAAAGGTAATAAAAACATCATCAAAGTAGTCCATGTGACATCAGTGGGTTAGTTAGAAGTTTTTGAAGCATCGAAAATACTTTTTGGTCCAAAAATAACACAAAATAAGACTTTATTCAGCATATTATTCCCTCCCGGGTCTGTTGTGAATCTGCGTTCAGGACTCCGCAGTGACGCTGCTGACGTAAGACGCTGCTGACGTGTTATCTGGTGCGCCCAAGCTTCGTTTACAGTCTGAGGGAGACGCACGCTATATTCAAGCTATTCTACATTGTTTGCGTGGATATCATTTTTTTATTGGTGCGTAAATGTGCTTGTCGCGGATGAGACACTTTTACAGCGTGCGTTTCCCTGTCTATAAATGAAGCTCGGGCGCACCAGATAACACGTCATCAGCGTCTTACGCCATCAGCGTAACTGTGAACGATTGACAACAGACCCGGGAGGGAATACAATGCTGAATAAAGTCTTATTTTGTGTTATTTTTTGACCAAAAAGTATTTTCGATGCTTCAAAAACTTCTAACTAACCCACTGATGTCACATGGACTACTGTGATGATGTTTTTATTACCTTTATGGACACGGACAGTATCCTGTATATACATTTTCAATGGAGAGACAGAAAGCTCTCGGACTAAATCTAAAATATCTTAAACTGTGTTCCGAAGATGAACGGAGGTCTTACGGGCTTAGAACGACATGAGGGTAAGTCATTAATGACATTATTTTCATTTTTGGGTGAACTAACCCTTTAATTATAAGCCCCTCGTTTAAAAATAAACCAATTAGTCTTTGTGATGCCGAAGCTGACTAAAAATGTATTTGCTTACAAGAGAATGGTACCGTCACATATTGGGCCTTATCATTCACCTGGTGCAATGCAGCTAGTGTGTTTAGCTAGTTTCAGTCCGACGCAGTTATCATTTTCATGTCCTGCACCATGCTGTAGCAAATGCATTTGTGCCCATCTGTGCACCATGGGCTGGTCTGAAAAAGAGGGGTTTTCAAGCGGCCGTGATCACAGTCAGTCAGCACTGCTTGTGTGTTTTTTGTAACTTGCAATTTTAGACTATGACCACATAGGTACTTTCTCCCAGACTTGAGAGGCTAGCATGTGTTTGTTCAGATGGACAACACATGAGCAGTGTATAATATTGAGCACCAGACTGCGTTCGCACCCCCTGTTCAGGTTGGCACAGCAGATCTTGCTCTGGACTCAAAGCAGACTGCTGTCACTCTTGCAGGGAATGGAGACTCCACCTTGGGGTGGTGAAGTTGATTTGGTAGAGGTGCGACAGAGCAGATGTGGACTTGTTCATCTTAGCAAAGTCGACCCACTGTCCTCAAGGCGCATGGCCCGGCATGACGAACAGGGAGCAAGTTGATGCTTCTCCGAGCTTTTAATGTGAAAGGTAGGCATAAGATCCACGACCTCTGGGGTCCAGTAGTGTACTGTCCTAACACCTACAGCTCTGTTAGGGCTGGAGGCCATGGTGTAAACTTGGCTGAGGCTGCATGTGTGCCTTTTCGATGAGGGTTCATCAGGACAGAGTTCACCTGTTGCTAGTGGCTCTGTTCTGGCCAGTCGAGTCTGGACCCAATATCTCTACTGCCAGGTTACATTCCAATGGTGCCTTTTTCGACCCATCATTCGGTCGTATTTAAAACCTTCTTTCCTCCACCGTTTGACTTGCCGGAGATAGAGAAGCTTTACCTCTTATTTCCAGTCAGGGCACTAAGGATTTACATTGACTGCTAAGGCTTGTGGCATAAATCTGATTAATTGTTGGTGGGGGGCGCGGCAAAGGTTTCCCCACCATTAAGCAGCACTTATCACACTGGATTACTGATGCTATTTCGTGGATGGATTCACCTTTAGTGGTAATGGATTAACAATGAAATAATGTGTATATTGTTTATTGTTTTTTTTCTTACCTCTTATTGTGTTCACTGGGCCTGACATGTATGTGTGTTTTGCCACGTATTGAACGACCACGATATTGATAAAATGACCTTGCCTCACACGCTGCTACGGTGGTGTTTTCAGGACGTTTTGCCTATATATGAACCAGACTGTTGATTGTTCATGAGCGGTGCCGCTTAAAGGACAAGTTCGGTATTTTACACTTAAAGTCCTGTTTTCAGATCGTTTCTGATGAAATAGAACGGTTAAGATAAAACAATTTGACAGATGCTGCTGTCTCGAGAATTTTCGTTTTATTTCGCTTTCCCCCCACCTCCACAATGGCTGCATAGGTACACAGGAATAATCCTTCCTAAAACGCATTAAACTTTCGTTTACAAAGACGTGAAACTCACCGAGTGGTCAGGGGTGTTCACTGATATGCTCACACAAAAATCGCTGTTGTTCAACTTTGCGCTTTAAAAATACAACAAGCGTTTTCGTTTTGGACAAGTGCATTGCATTGGAAGCCCTGGATATAAGCCTCCCTCTCTATCTCTCTTAAATATTTTTGTTCTCTCTGTTTTGTCATTTAGTAAACTTTATAGATTTCAACCATATTATTCCTTCTTGAGTCTCTTTAACAAGAACTTAGATTAATGTATGAATTGAATAGTGATTGTGTGACCTATATGATGAGGGAACAACCAGTGATACCCATGGTAGTACCATCATATGATAGCCTATAGCGATGTCATCAGGATACACATACACAGGGCTGTAGCTAGAGGATCCGGGGCCCCCTGAAAAAATATTGATGTGGGCCCCCCACCACCCTCCACCAATATATTTTCTGCATACATACTCATATATTGTTGGCGTACTGTACAATATGCATGGAGGCCCACATGTAACTAGGGTTTTCTTACAAAATAACAAAGCAGATAACAAATAAATGTAAATCAAGATTTTAATGAACATCAGCAAAAGCAAAATAAACAAATATAACATTAAATATAAAAAGAAAATAGGCCTAAATAGAAAAATTAAATTTCTTTTTCAGTTCAGTTAAAATAGATGTGACTAGTAAATATTACATATAAATTATAAAGTTATTCCTGACAACACTGCAAAAAAATGCTTTTCTTATTCAGTATTTGAAGTGGAGTGAAGTGAGGTGTAAAGTCATCAAAGGTTAGGCCTATAAATAAATAAAAAATTAAATAATAAGAAAACCATTTTTTAAAAAAGGAACGGTAAAATAATGTTTTTATGGGTTGTAACACAGTCTCATCTCAAAACGTCACATACTGACGTGGTTTGACCAAACGGCAACATACGACGAAAAGGGTACCCCTATAACGTCAATATGAGACGGTTCAGGTTATGGTTAGGTTTAGGTATGGGTTAGGGTACCGTTAGGGGGCGCTGCTGGTGCGCTTATGTCTCCGTCTCATATTGACGTTATGGGGTACCCTTTTCGTCGTATGTTGCCGTATGGTCAAACCACGTAAGTAACAGTCTTAAGAATGTAGTCAAAGTTTTAAAAAATATTTATCTTATTATGTATTTTAATAGAGATAATATGGAACTGGTAAAATAATATTTAAATAAAGCTCATACATTTATTCATTCAAGTGCAGTTGTATTCGTGTTTCTTGATGTAATAAACACATCACCAGCCAGCAGGTCATATTATGCATAATGCAATGCGTCGTGTCTCGTGTCAAGTTATTTACAATAGTGAAAAGGACAGGGATTTTAATCACGTAGCCTAATCATTCAGTCGGTTGTAGTGCCGCTCGCGCCCGTTAATGAAAAGTGAAAGAAGACGGTAGTTTTCTGATTCTCAGCGAAATAACAATACAATACACTAACCTGCGTTAAAGAAGATTTTAATTGACTGGGATCCAACAACTCTCCTGGCCTCCCTCTCCTTCTTTTCGTGGCGTTTCTGATAACCAGATTTGTATTTTCTTTTTCCAGACATTTTTCCAGTGAGTCAGTTCCACCAGATTAACGTCTTCAGGCAATGCCGCCTCAACTCTGATTGGTTCTCTTCACGAGCTGGGGCGGGGTATTTATTAATAACTAATAAATAGATCGGACTAAACCATTTTTAGGGAGGTAAGAGAAGCAGCTATTTGGAAAAAAATATTTAACCAAGTTGCATGTTTTTTTGTGGTTTTCATTTTAAATCTCAGGCATACAACTAATAAATATTATAATTATTCATGCAATAGTGTCCCTATAGTATAACTGCTGGATTTTGTGGGGCCCCCTGGGCAGCGGGGGCCCCTATAATTGTCACCACCTTTCACCCCACCAGCGACGGCCCTGCACATACACCGGTAGGCAGTGGCCCACCTTACCGGGGTGACCACGTTGTGGTCCACCAGAATTTATAGTTTACCCAGCTCTTTTTTTACCACTACACCTCTGCCAATGAGTAATAGCCAATCACAGAATAAGTTGGGACTAGGCGATGCACTTTTCTTGGGTTCAAGTGGTTTGGTGGAAAATATAACTAAAAAGAAAATAAGCAATGGTTACTTGCTTATTCCCTTGTTGGACTAGGGGACCAGACAAAGATGCGGTTAGCATCGTACCAACAAACTGGATAATTGACTTTGACCCAACAGATACTTCCAGAAGATATCTTGTGGAATGTCGCATGGCTAACACCAAGAAGCCTGTCAATGGATGGCAAGTTGCCCTTCATTTTAACTGTGATCATAACGTAAAGTTTTTAGAGTCTTCTCTCAGAATGCGTTTTTCTGTAGCACTGCAATGCTTTTTGATTGTTTTTATATGTGTGCTTGAGTCTCGAGTCGTGCATGACACTGTCATGCTTAGCTTTTCTAAGCAGCACTCAAGTTAGTAAACGAAGTTTTTGAAAGACGAAAAAGACTACGTTTTTTTTGCCTGGGATCTCGCGTTGGCAGATTTATCATTGCAGTAGGGAATCTATAGTGGCTCGGATCTCGTATTTGCTGAGGCAGCGCGTAGATTACGGGTCTACTCTGCAATAAAGATTATGTATGGGTGCGAGGCATGCACAGTCAGCTTCTGAGGGTGCTGGCAATGTTCATTGAGAAATATCTCGACGCATACATCAGTGCGCTGTCGGATGTTTCAGCCTCGCACCTGTTGACTTTCGTCTCGAGGCATGAAAGCCAAATTTATTGTAACGGCTCAAATCTCATGTTTTCCGAGACAGTGTGTAGATTACGAGACCGTAAATAAATCTTAAAACAGTATTGTCTGGTGATTGAATTTTAATTAACCCTCTGGGGTCGGCAAACGCGCGGGCGCGTTTTGCTGTTTTTTTTTTTACATAGCAGCAACATAGACTTAAAATACTCCGTCATTTATGGTCATACAGACTTAAGAAAATGAAAAAAGAATCTGTGAGATGTCTACTTTTGTATGTGTCCACTTACAATCAAAACAAAACATTGTGCTTTTGTAAAATAAAGAAATTAAACAGGGTGTGCTTTCTGCCTCTCTGTCTCGTGAACTTTTTTTTCTTGAGCACGTCTCTAAACATAAACAAAATTCAGCGAATACTTGTCACACATTTTTGAGCTATATATCTTTATAAACATTTAAGTGTGTAGTTTGAAATGATCTGATTCAAAACGAAAACAAATATTCTCTGTTTAAGTAATTTGTATAAAACCAACAAGATATCCAGTTTCTCAAACCCTTGCTCATTAGTTTTAATGTGACCACACCCACACGCTGGCCTCTTACCACGATTGACAGCTCGTTGAAGGTGTGTGTGTGCTAGATTCCAGGTCTCCTCGCTTCGATTGAGCCAGTGATTCACGGCGGGGTAGTTGGTGGGCTCACCGGACCAAGGAAACAGGGGTGGCTGAAAACCGAGGACACACTAGAATGGAGTCAAGCCCGTGGATTGTTTCCAGATGGAATTTTGTGCGTATTCCGCCCACATCAGGTACCGGCTCCAGTCCTTTTGATGGAGTTGACAATAGGACCGGAGGAAGCGGGAAATCTCTTGGTTGAGACGTTCCACCTGTCCGTTGGCCTGAGGATGGTAGCCGGAGGTGAGACTCACGTTGACTTGGAGCATCTGAAAGAAGGCAGTCCAGAGACAGGACGTGAACTGAGGACATCTGACGGAGACGATGTCCTCTTTCAAACCATAGAACCGGAACACTAGATCACAAAGATGTTCTGCGGTCTGCAGGGCCGTGGGAAGTTTACTGAGGGGTATGAGGCGGCAGGCCTTGGAGAAGCGGTCGATGATGGTGAGGATAGTAGTGTGTCCATCAGATGGTGGCAGATCCGTAATAAAATCAATGGCGATATGAGACCAGGGTCGCTGTGGTATGGGTAGTGGCTGAAGCAAACCGGTGGGCATGAGTCGGGAAGATTTCTGAATATTGCAGGTTTGGCACTGCTGAACGAAACGGCTGGCATCCTGGGACAGAGTGGACCACCAGAAGCGATTCTGAAGAAGATGGATAGTAGCAGTAATACCTGGGTGCCCGGAGATGGGCAGGGCATGGACATACTTCAGCACCTTTTCTCGGAGGGCCCTCAGGTACATAGAGTTTTCCAGGGGGACATTCCGGAGGAATCTCGGTGTCAACGTTGGCCAGCTGAAGTTCGGTCTCAATATCCCACTGTACGGGCCCGATGACTAGATCTGGAGTGAGAATGGTTTCTGGAGTGTTGATGGTAGCCTCTGAATCAAACTGATGAGACAGGGAATCCGCCTTGGTATTCTTGGAGCCTGGGCAAAAGGTAACTGTGAACTGGAAGCGTGAGAAGAATAAGGACCACCTGGCCTGACGGGGGTTCAGCCTCTTTGCCGTGCGAAGGTACTCCAAGTTCTTGTGATCAGTAAGGACGATAAAAGGATGAGTAGAGCCCTCTAGCCAATGCCTCCATTCCTCGAAAGCTGCCTTCATGGCCAGTAACTCACGATCGCCCACATCATAATTCCTCTCCGCAGAACTGAGCTTCTTGGAATAATACGCACAGGGGTACAACTTGGGAGGAGATCCTTGACGTTGAGGACAGTACTGCACCCAGGCTGGTACTAGAAGCATCCACTTCGACGACAAAAGGTAACTCTGGATCTGGATGACGCCGGATGGGAGCTGAGGTGAAGGCCTGCTTGAGCTGGCTGAAGGCTTTAGTGGCCTCTTCACTCCAGGGAAGACAAGACGTGCCTTTGCGAACCAGAGACGTCAGGGGCTCCGCCACCGAACTGAATCCTCTGATGAAGCGACGGTAAAAGTTTGCGAACCCCAGGAAGTGCTGCAGCTCTTTCAGCGTGGTTTAAATGGAACTTTTACTGTAGTAGCACACAAACATTTTTAAGAGTCTCATGGAAGTACACAGTCCCAGAACATGGAATCATAAATATTCAATACATCAAAGATTACATTTTCTTAACCAAAAACACAACCCCACCACGAGGAAAAAAAGAGCACAAACTCAAACATAAAACTAGACAGTACACAAGTAAAATCTAACAAGACATGTGGAAAGTTATAAATGAAGAATGAGACATTTATAAAAAATAAATACTTTTTAGAATAAATTACCCAAAAAGTATTGGGGACACCCTTCCAAATAATTGAATTCAGGTGTTCCAATTACTACCATGGCAACAGTTGTATAAAATCAAGCACCTAGGCATGCAGACTGCTTCTAAAAACATTTGTGAAAGAATGGGTCGCTGTCAGGAGCTCAGTGAATTCAAGCGTAGTACTGTGATAGGTTGCCTCGTGCATTAGTCAAGTCAAGTCACCTTCATTTATATAGCGCTTTTAACAATATAGATTGTATCAAAGCAGCTTTTACAGAGATAATAGGGAATTACAGTAAGATATATTGTTTTGGCTTTACAGCAGCTCTAGAATAAAGTTATAGTCCAGCTAAAGTTCGTTTTGATTGATTCACTTCCGTTGCAAAGATCATTAGTTATTAACTTAGGGGCCGCTAACACGACACCGCTCTAACAGAAAACCCTTAATGCGATCCGGCTGCTCATTTGCACAGAACAGTGCCTGGTGTCTCGAACGCAAAACATGAAATTCATTTTTTTTTTTTTTTTTATGTATCGCTTCCGCATAGCCACATGAACCGGAATTATCCCGACAACGTTTTATCTGTACGGAGGTAAAGGGAAGGGAGGGAGGCCTTCACAGGGGAGAGAGTTGACACTTCAGGACTGCGCTGTCGTCGTGTCCAGGCGCAGGTCCTTCATCAGATCCGGATATGGTCTGGATCTGGCGGACTGTGGTGAACCTCGGGATAAACAGAGAGACTAATATTAGCGTAGACACCATCCTTCTTATGATGTACCAAGTACACCAGGATTTATGGGAAGTGTTCCCGGTTCCGGCTGATCTAAACTATGCAGCCTAACATTGAGTTATAGAAGTCTATGATGTGTTATGTGTATGCTAGGCCAAAGAGATGTGTCTTTAATCTAGTTTTGAACTGACAGAGTGTGTCTGCTCTGCTTCCAGGACAATGTTAGGAAGATTATTCCAAAGTTTTGGTGCTAAATAGGAAAAGGATCTACCGCCAGCAGTCGATTTTGATATTCTAGGTATTATTAACTGGCTGGAATTTTGAGATCGCAATAGACGTGGAGGACTATAATGCGTTAAGAGCTCGCTCAAGTACTGCGGAGCTAAACCATTTAGCACCTTGTAAGCAATATTTTTTAATTTATATGATATTTAATAGGGAGCCAATGCAGAGTTGACAGAACCGGGCTAATATGGTCATACTTCCTAGTTCTGGTAAGAACTCTAGAAATGCTGCATTTTGGACCAGCTGTAGTTTGTTTATTAAGCGTGCAGGGCAACCACCCATAATAGCATTACAATAATCTAGCCTTGATGTCATGAATGCATTAATTAATTGTTCTGCATTTTTCATTGAGAGCATATTACATAATTTAGATATATTTTTTAGATAAAAAAAAAAATTTCAGATACTAGACACGTGAATTTCAAAAGAAAAGTCATGTTGTTAGGTCCATTCGTGAAATGTCTTCACTATTAAATATTCCACGGTCAACTGGTAGTGGTATTATAACAAAGATGAAGGAATTGTGAAGAAGTAAAATCATAGAAGACTATGCTGACTGAGGCACACAATGTGCAGAAGTTACCAACCTTCTGCAGAGGCAATAGCTACAGACCTCCAAACTTTGTGTGGCCTTCAGATTAACTCAAGAACAGTGTGTAGAGAGCTTCATGGAATGGGTTTCCATGGCTGAGCTGCTGCATTCAAGCCTTACATTACCAAGTGCAATGCAAAGCTTTGGATGCAGTGGTGTAAAACATGAAACCACTGGACTCTAGAGCAGTGGAGACGTGTTCTCTGGAATGACAATTCACGCTTCTCTGTCTGGCAATCCGATGGACAAGTATGGGTGTGGTGGTTGCCAGGAGAACGGTACTTGCCTGACTGCATTGTGCCAAATGTAAAGTTTGCTGGTGCTGCTGCTACTGGTGGTGGTGCTGCTGCTAGTGCTGCTGGTGGTGCTGGTGCTGCCCCTGGCTCCTCCTCACCGTGGGCACCCACTGCTGAACTCGGCCCTGGTCTGTCCTCAGGGATTGAGGCAATGAGGACAGGGGGGGTTGGTGGAGTGCCTCTGTCCCAACACCTCATCCATGAGGACAGACCAGGGCCAAGTTTCAGCAGTGGGTTTCCCACTCACACCCTCACTTGTCCCAGGACACTTGCAATCCTAAGGCAGAGCAAATTAGCCATGGCTTGTCAACAACAACTGCACAATAAATTTCAGCAAAGATGTGTGTATTAACTTTCTTACTTTGTATTTTTTTTTAAGTTGTTCCAATTTGTTGGCCTGTATGGGAGTTACCTTTCCCAACAGACCCATTTTCTCCAGAATTGCTCTAAAAAAGCAGAAAAAGGGTACTTATGAAAAATATTGACACAGGGGTGCAATCTTAACATTAGTGCATTGTTAACACTGCAAAATATGACACATCAGGATATGCATACAAAATACATTACACATCAGGACATGCATACAAAATACATACTCAAATTCGGTTAAAACCTTTGTAGACATAGCATGACAGCACTACAAAAACACATATAAGTGAAACCCCATTGCCTTGTCTACTGTTTTTCTTATTGTTGTGGGCTTTATAGGGTGAGTGATATTTCTTATAATTCACAAGTGAGACAGACTAGTGCAAATATTACAAATAGGTCGTTGTCTTACCTCCAAGCCACACTTTTTTCGCCCCCGTAAAGAAATGGTCATTTTCAGACCACAATTTAATAAATTGAGCTTTCTGCTCCTTGCTCCCTGAAACAATTATTAAACTAATATTAGCACAACTTTTGCCTCAAACCACCTGACAAATGAAGCCACGCAATGGTGACGAAGGAGTTAAGATGAAGTTTATAAGAAAGAAAAACTTGTGACTTTTAACTCTGTTATATGTTATATATCTGTTAACTCGCTAGCTATCTGAGTAAATTAAAACATATTACTTACATTTAAATGTGAATTTGCCGTCCACCACCGAACCCTCGGCCACCATTTTTAAAAATAAAAATGCTGTTGTCGCCGGCGCGCAATGACTTATGGGGTAGGATAGGCCGCTAAGGATCCTTTTATGTATCCTCCTTTCATGGGGAAACGACGGGTGCATTTGGCGTCGCTTTTGAATCAGGGTAGCCTTCATCGTGCCGTGGTGACACAATCGGCCTTCAAATACGGCCTTTGGAGGATGCAGCCTTTGAATTGGGACATCCTTCGCCGCTCCGCTGTGATGCAATCGGCCTTCAAATACGGCCTTCGGAGGATGCAGCCTTCACATTGGGACACAGCTGACAGTGATTATTGGCAGCTCCACCATGGTTACCTGATCCACTCAGGTACTCTACATCTCCGCCGGCTCTGCCTTGGTCCTCCTGCTCCACTGGCGCCACCCTGGTGTTCTCCTGCTCTGGTGGCTCTTCCTTGGTTCCCTGCGCCGCCAGTGCATCCCTGGTGTTCTCCTGGTTAATGTCATGATATGCCTGTTTTTGTGCTCTTGTGTTGTTTATTTTTAGTTTGTATTTCTGTTTAGTTCCTGGTTCCTATTTACTGTGATTCCCTTTGTTACTTTCTGATTTTTTGCACCTATGCCTAGTTAATCGTATTGCCCTCTACTTTATTTAAGCCCTTGTGTTTCCTGTGTTCATTGTCTGGTGTTTTTTCTTTAAATGTATGTAAATTCAGTGCACTCTGTTTAGTTCTTGTTTTGTTTCTTGGATTCCTGGTTTTCTTGTAATTTAGTTATTTTTTCTCTGAGTTCTCCTTTTTATATAGGCTGCTGCCTTATTGTTCCCTATCACTAAAATGCATCCCACACCTAATATTAAAGAGATAAAGTTTATGTAGCTAATAACGTAGACAGGTGTGGGTCTCAATATTTTTGGTCTTATTTTCAATATAAAGCATTTGGATGTATTTCGGTTTATAATAAGCTTGTTCTTGTTTGCTGTTTTTTTTAGGAAGACCTGGAAATACAATTTAGTCACGGCTCGTACCTCTTTTGCCTGTGATTTTCATGCACTGCACTACACATACAATAAAGACACATCCCTGATGCGTGATTAAATACATCATTAAAGGGACACTCCACCCATTTGCATTAAGAGGGTCCATTGTTAGAAAACCAGTCATACTATTGAATGGTCGTGCAGCATTCTCTCATTTTCCCCTGAGACGAGATAAATCCACTATTTACCTTTTTCACTTCCTCCTACAATGACGCAAAAATCGTCATTTGACGTCATTGTAGAAGGAAGTGTAAAAAGGGGGGATTTCTGTAAAGACTACAAGCACAAGTTCCCCAGCCTTTCAAACCCACCCATAGGGGGTTGTACCTAATGCGCTAACAGACCTATCACAGACACTGCATGAAAAGTAGGATTTTCGTCCCCGGAAACGGCCAGATATCTCCCTAATTTTCGACAATTAACGACAATTTACAGCCTGTGAACGTCGCGTTTGTCTGTGCCACATACTGACGGAAACGAACCATGACGTATGTGGAGAGCTCGCGGGCCGTCGGCGCTCGTCGCGGAGGTGCGAATGGCTCTAATTAGCATATGAATAGCAGCGCCCGCGCGCCTCGCAGAGAATGGCTTGAATTTCCTCACTCAGTATTGGTTGAAACCACTACATTTAAACAAGAAAAATCACTCGTGATTGGTTGGCAGATCTGTTACTATTGGTCACCCCTGGCTCATTATAAATTCAAACCCCAAAATTATAATAATAATTATATATATATATATAAATAAAAATAATTATTAATTTTATATATGCATATATGCTATTATGTTGTATATTCATGCCATTATCCTATGGACTACACTATTATTACCATCAAGGACATGAATTTATTGAGGAAAGGAAAATTTGCCAGGGACATAGCTTTATTAGCACAAACACACAACCATGTACAAAACGTAGGAGATCTGCCCACACAAATGGGAAGCTCACAAGAAGCCCAAAATCCTACAGCACCATGAAGTGTCTGTTTTCCGCTTCGGAGCTGTAGGTAACTAGCATTCTGTCTGAATTCGGTCCATTTTGCAGACGTCTGTGGTGCATTGCCCTGTACTTTGGAATCGCCACTAATCTTGACTGCCGCGTGGCACAGAGCTCGGTGAGCTCCTGGCTGCGAAAGGACGGAGGTCTCACAATCCATCCAGACACCCCGCCAACGATACCGTCTTCCTCATCAGACATCAGGTCTATGGTAGCACACTTCCAAAGGCCCACCTCATCCTCAGCTAGCACACTCTGTCTCGCTTCTAGCAGCTGTAAAAACAACCAATAAAGACAATCAGTACTGCACGGTGCACTGCGTATGGACACAATACATCTATTAATACACATGAAAAAGTCACATTGACCAAAAACAGATCTAATCTAATAAATCTTACCCTCTTTCTTCTCGCTCGACTCTGAGCTGAACTCTTCACAGCTTCCGCCTGCGATGCAAGATCTGGTTGTCGGTACATGAAGCTCCTGCGTACTGTCTCGTAATATGTCTTACAGGCAGCTGGAAAACAATTAAATGAGAGTGATATGAATAAAAAAACAACGTGTAAAAGAACTTAAACAATAAAGGAGAAAACAATAAAACAACTAAAACAATAAAGAAGAAAATAGTAAAAGTTACTTACACACAATGTCATCATTATCAGCATGTAAATCTGGACTTGCAGACATAGCTCCGAGCAGATATGAGGTCACGGCCTCGTTATGAGGCGAGGTTAGTCTGTGAAAACAAAATGTACGGGTAAGATCGGTATAGTAACGGATCTATTTCATTACATAGAAGAATTAAAGCATATTCTTTGAATCTTACCCTTGCTCCGGTTCGTAGCGATTACAATTTGTCTCTGAGTTGTGAAGACGGCGTACTGCTTCCTGTAAATTACAAGACCAAAAAAATACACTTTTATAAAGCAACTTACACTTGTTCTTTTACGAGGCTACTTTTAGCTTGTGCTACTTAAAAAAGCTTTGCTTTTAGGGTACTTTAAGCTTAGATAGCAGTCTTACCACAATTTAGGATTATGCACCCGTCTTCTCTTCTTAGAGTTAAGGCGGGCGTACACGGTGCGAGTTCGGACACTCGGGAGGTCGTGAGATATTGCACACGTTACGAGTCAGTTAAAACTGATAATCGCGTCAAAGCAGCTGGTACACGGCACGACTGTCCTGCACGAATTTTATCCCGAGCTGGCGGCAATCACGTGAGCATTTGCGCTATACACAGAGACCGGAGCTTTCAATGTTGCAGGCAATAGCTTCAGATAGAAAAATTACAGAAATGTGCGTGCAAATGATTTGTTGAAAAGCAGATAACAGTAGCCATTCCTGTTCAACATAAAAACAAGAGAGAGAGAGAGAGAGAGAGAGAGAGAGAGAGAGAGAGAGAGAGTGTGTGTGTGTGACAGTGTATGCGCACGCTGTGTGGTTGCTGCCACTACAGCCCCATCGATCTAGCCTGTGACATGGTTGTGTATGATTTGGCAATAGGGGATAGCTATACGCTGGTGAAAATCGGCCGACTCCCCGAATTTTTTAAACATGTTTAAAAATGATCGGGAGGTCGAGAGGTGCTCGTAACGTGCTCGGCTCGGCTCGTAATTCCTCTCACACGCTGCGAGCCTCGACCATGCGAGCATCACCGATTTCCCACTCGATTTGTCCCGAGTGAAAAAATCATCTGCGAGCTCGTAAAAACAGCAAAAATCGCACTGTGTACGCCCGCCTTTAGTCTCTTCCACACAGTTTTTCGACTCCAAAGTAGCCAATCTATCTTCTATGGCGCATAACCAAGTGTGTCTGCGGAGTGTGTAGCGCGCACTGCATGAATGCAGTGTCATGACATGACATGACATGCATCGCCGATGCGATTTGCATTTTCCTATCAACAGTGGAAACAACTTAAAATACTCTATTTATGGCCATACAGAAAAGAATAATGCATCAGTCCCAATACTTGTATTTGTGTAAACTCACAATAACAAGAAAACGTTTTGCTTTCGTAAAATAAAATAAAACAATCAGGGCGCGCTTTGGTCTCCGTGAACTGTAGCGCGTCAAAAAAAAAAAAAAAAAAACAGAAACATATCGTAGGCTATATAGCATACTAGCCTCAAATATAAATGAAAAATATCTATATAAGCTTGATATGTCCACTTTTAAACGAAAAAAATCAAATCGAAAGCAAATATCATTTGATTATGTAATCCGTATAAGATGCATTTCTCTTAAAGGCGCACTTTACAGCGGAGATGTATGGAGACATGTTTGCAGCGGACACTGATTTAGAAAAAAAGAGTTTATTAATAAACAATTAAAATGCATCGTTATTTTTAAATACATATTTATTATCATTAGCCTGCTTTTGCGTCAAGATTATACATGCGCTTGAGCGCAGAATGGTGTCACGGGGTGACGAAAAGGAAGCGGAACTAAGTTCCGCGGGAATTATGTTCCGGCCGGACCGGTGTTCGGTAACACCGGCCCACTTCCGGGTTGCGCGTTATGTCATCATAACAACGCTAATGACGGATTGACATCTGGTGCGGAGGATTAAACGCCGGGATCTGCGCGAGGATTATGAAGGCGGAGGAACCATATAAAAAGGAAGCTCAGAGACCAGGAAGTTGGTGATTCTCACGGTTGATGCCCACGTGGTGATTCTCACGGGTGATTTCCACGGGTTGTTCGTTCTCCCCGGTCGTTCTTCCTGGTTGTCCTCTCCTTTGACTGTGTTCCCCTGAGAGAAGTGGATCCCTTTTGACGTTGGGCTGGCGTGCGAAGGTATCTGAGGATTATTGTGGGGTTTGGCCGTTCGGGCTGTGCGGCAGATATAACAGCGATCGAGTGGAGATACTGAGGACGGAAAGAGAGTGAGTTACGAGGACCAAGTGCAGACCAAGCCGCGCCATTATCATCTGAGAGAAGATAAGTAATATGATCGTGGAATTTGATTGAATGCATGTACCTGCACTGAGATTGATATAACGTTGTGAAGTGGATTGATCACGAGGGTTGTGTCACCGGAGAGTGTATGATTAAGGGATCCGTTGAACTCTCGTCTTCTCCTCCGAGTGTGGGCAAGGAAACGCTTGGTCCCCCGGGTCAGTGAGGAGGTATTCTCGCTCTTTCGCTATTGGGTGGGACTCGATCCAGCCTGTCAGTGGAAGGAGCGATCGTTGGGTGAGTGCTGGCTCTATTTTTCACTACGAGTGGATATGCAGTGTCTGAAGTGGTGTGTTTACACAAGAGATTGCTTGAAGTGAAGTTACAGGGTGTGGGGAATATATACAGAGTTAATGCCGTATGCTCACCATTTCGAAAGCCCACCACTGTCACCGTAACAAAAACAACCCAGGCGTTCAGTGTGAAGATTCTCCTTACCTGCTGGACGATTGTGTGTACATGTGTTAACTTACCCTGCTGTGCAGATTGAAGGATCCTCCTAGACAAGCGCCGTATGTGATGCCGCTGTGAAGAGAGGTGGACACCATAGTTATTCCTTTCCTCGTCTGGACCGAAGTATCTTCCAGCCGTAAGCCCCCTCACTCGTTCTAAGAACATATACCTGTTGTTGAACTACTTACTCTGCTGTGCAGATTGAAGGATCCTCCTGGCCAAGCGCCGTATGTGATGTCGCTGTGAAGAGAGGTGGACACCATAGTTATTCCTTTCCTCGTCTGGACCGAAGCATCTTCCAGCCGTAAGCCCCATCACTCATTCCAAGAACATATACCTGTTGTTGAACTACTTACTCTGCTGTGCAGATTGAAGGATCCTCCTGGCCCACGCCGTATGTGATGTCGCTGTGGAAAGAGGTGGACATATGAAAAATCTCTTGCATCGTCTTGACTAAAGCAGCTACAAGTTCTACTTACCAGGATACTCCCCTCCCACTCAGTGGACGGGTGGCCGACTCCTCTTTTCCCCGACCGGCCACGCACAGGCACGAGCTGCCAAAGGGAACTCCACGCCTTCCCGGCGTCCGCGGTCCGATCCCGTTCTGGTTGGGAGACACAGAACCAACATTGAGACTTTTAATTAATTTTACCAAAATAAACCTTGTAAATTTTTACTCTCGCGTCTGTCTGGTTTTTCCTGGTACGCTCCTCGAGGTGATCCTGGGTTTCAGGGGTGGGTGCAGTCTGGCTTGACCCCCCCGACCTGTGACAGATTTTGGCGTAAGTCGGCAGGGTTTCACCTCGGGTTGAGCGACCAGGGATTCTCGGATGGCCGACGACGAGGCACTAGGGGCCCCACCCCGAGTTATGCCAGTGTTCATGGGAAACCCCCTGGGTCCAGAAATATGGAGGAAGCGAGTCAGAGGTGCGCCTTTCCGAATGGCGGGCCCAGATCGAGTATCTGGCCGGGCTACAGGGACTAAGTGCGACCCAACAGCTACAGTTTGCCCTCAACTCCCTTGAAGGGGAAGCACGGCGGGAAGTCCAAGCCGCCCCCCGAAGCTGTCCGAGCCACCGCCCAGTCTGTGTTCAGATTCCTGACGGAAAGATATGGTGACGCCACTCCAACTGCGGTTCTCCGGGCTCAGTTCTTCAGCAGCAAGCAGGGCCCCCGCCAATCCGTCAGAGCTTTCGCCCTCCAACTACGGGAGCAAGTTACCAGGCTGCAGGGACGCCCAGACCATGGTCTCGGAGAGGGTGAGACCCTGTTGAGGGACCAATTCCTGCTGGGGCTAAGGGAAGGCCCAGTACGCCAGGGCCTTAGAGTACAATTCAGAAGGGACCCCTGAACTTACCTTTGAAGACCTAAAGAAAGAAGCGGTGGCATTGGAGATCGATCAGGTTGAGGTGAGAGAGCCCCCTGTGTGTGCGGCCGTAAGTAGCTCCGCAGTGGCTGTCCCCGACATGGCAGAGTGGAAACAGACTCTGAAGCTCGAACTCCTAAAGGATGTCCGGGAGCAGATGGCAGAACTAACCAAGACGCTCGTGGACGAGCTGCGTCTTGGGGCTACCAGGCAAGAGGTGAGGCCCATCTCGCGGGACCGGGCGTACTCCAGACGGGAACAGGGACTCAGGGAGGCGACCTAATCGGCCCAACCGGCCCCAGTTCGAATGGGACGAGCAAGGACGACCTATCTGCAACCGCTGTGGCCAACCAGGCCATTACAGCCGACAGTGTGGCCCTCGAAGAGGTTCGGAGGGGGGTTTTTTAGGTCGACCGGCCACAGTGGGTCGTGTGGTCGGGACCCCCTTAGATGACCCACCCCCTCGGAGCAGGCTCCAAGGACAGGCTGGTTGGGCATAGCCCAGTGGTGGAGGTTCAGGTGTGCGGTGTGAAGGTGCCCTGTCTCATCGACACCGGATCCCAGGTGACCCTGTTCGCGGAAAGCCTGTCGCAAGAGCTGTTCGGAAATCAGAGGATGCATGGGACGGAGGCTCCCTGGCTCTCCCTGAAAGGAGCAAATGGTCTGGACATCCCCTACATTGGCTACAGGCTGACGGACTTGGAGATCCACGGAGTTATCGTGCCCCAGAAAGGAGTGATCATCGTACAGGACCACTGCTTGGGGAGTCACCGGGCCCTACTGGGTATGAATGTATTATCTGCATGTTGGGAAGAATTGTTTCGGGCAAAGCCCGCTCAAGGGGTCTCGCCGCCGAACGACAGGAATGGGAACGTGTTGCCGCTGACTGCCGACGGATCCAGATGTCCCGGGCCCGGCAAGGCCGCGAAGGGACTGGTCGGGGTAGCGTGCCGGTATGCCCTGTCCGTGCCAGCGAACAGCGAGGCCCTAGTATGGGTAAGAGTCCCCCAGCGGGACGTGGGACCGGAAGAATGGGTGCTGGTGGAGCCCCACTGGGATGGCCAGCAGGTAGAAGTCGCCAGAGGTTTGGCCGTGGCACGAAGAGGACGGATCCCGGTGAGAGTTCGGAACGGGACGCCCCATGTCGTGCACTTATACAAACACCAGCGGCTGGTCAAGGTGACGCCGGTAGAACCCCATCAGGTGCGGGAGGACAAGGATGTGAGCTTTCGCCAAGTACACCCTGCGGTGGTGGAAGTGGCCCTTACCCAAGCGAGCTCGTCGCCCCAGAGTCTAGGAGAGGAGGTGCCCGGCCACTTGAAGGGAAATTCCCTGCAAGGGGAGGAGCTGGGACCTGCACAGGCCAGGAAGCTGCGGGACCTGCTGAGCAAGTGGCAACATGTCTTCTCGGCACACGAAGAGGACTACGGCTGCACCAACGTCGTGCAACATCGGATCCCCACCGGAGAGGCAGAGCCCAGTAGAGTAAGGTATCGACCCGTTCCGCCTACCCTGTATACAGAGGTCCGCACACTGCTACAGGGTATGCTCGATCGAGGGGTGGTCAGAGAGAGCAGCAGCCCGTGGGCAGCTCCCATCGTGTTGGTGCAAAAGAAGACTGGCGCATGGAGGTTCTGCGTTGACTACCGTAAGCTGAACCTGGTCACTAAGAAGGACGCGTTCCCCCTACCCCGGATCGAGGACTCCCTGGCTGGCTTGACACGCTCGGCATGGTACTCTACGCTGGACTTGGCAAGTGGCTACTGGCAGGTGCAAGTGGCCGAGGCGGACCGGGAGAAGACCGCCTTTACCACCCCGTTCGGTCTCTTTGAATGGGACCGGATGCCTTTCGGCCTCTGCAACGCCTCCTGCCACCTTCCAGAGGCTGATGCAGCGGTGCCTGGGAGGCCAGCTGATGGAGTCCGCTTTGGTATACCTGGACGATGTGATTGTCTATTCCCCAGATTTCGACTCCCACTTACAACACCTGGAGCAGGTCTTCAGGGCCATGGAGAAATATGGGCTGAAGCTCCAGCCGGACAAATGTCATCCTGTTACGGCGGGAAGTCAAATTCTTGGGACATTGTGTGGGTGCGGCGGGAGTTTCGGTCGACCCGGAGAAGGTGTCGGCGGTGCGAGAGTGGGCTGCCCCGCAGACGGTGAAGCAGGTCCGGTCATTCCTGGGCTTCGTGGGGTACTACCGCCGCTTTATCAGGACTTCTCCAAGATCGCAAAGCCCCTAAATCAGTTGCTGGCTGGGACAGGACGCCCCCGAGGTCGTGGATCACCGTCTATCCTGTGGAGCCCCGAGTGTGAGGCTGCGTTCCAGCGACTGAAGCGAGAGTTGCTACAGGCGCCGATTCTGGCGTATGCAGACTTCTCCAAGCCCTTTGTCCTGTACACGGATGCCAGCAACCTGGGCTTAGGGGCCGTGTTGGCCCAGCAACAAGACGGCGTAGAGCGGGTCGTAGCCTATGCAAGCCGGAGCCTTCATCCAGCCGAGAGGAATGACGCCAACTACAGCTCCTTCAAGTTGGAACTGCTGGCGCTGAAATGGGCACTCAGCGAGAAGTTTAAAGATTATCTGTGGGGTGCCCAGGTGACGGTAGTAACCGACAACAACCCATTAGTACATCTACAGACGGCGAAGTTGGGGGCAGTGGAACAGCGTTGGGTGGCCCAGTTGGCCAACTACAAATACCAGCTCCGGTACCGGCCAGGTCGGGAGAACACCAACGCTGATGCCCTGTCCCGACTCCCGGAAGCTCAAGGTCCGAGGGATCCATCGGAACCCATGCCAGACCCCGAGGGAGAGGAGTATATGGTGGGCATTGTGGAGGCGCCGGGGACTCAACGTGAGGCGATGCCTGTGAGTTGGGGATGGGACCCCTGCCGCTGGAAGGAGCGACAGCAGGCCGACAGGGAGATTAGGTGGCTTGATGCGATGGCTAGAACGGGGGCGAAAACCGACGTTGGCCGAACAGCGGGCCCAAGGGGGAGCAGGAAGGAAGCTGTTGGGACAATGGGCCAGACTACAGGTGAAGGAGGGAGTACTATGTAGGTCTGTCCGAGATCCGGGGCTGGACGAGGAACTCCGACAGATCGTTGTCCCCGAAGGCCAGGTACAAGAGCTCCTGACAGCGTACCACGATCAGCTGGGCCACCAAGGGCACGAGAAAAACGGTATCTCTCTTGAGGCGACACTTCTATTGGCCCAATCTAGAAGCAACGGTACGTACCTTCGTGCAGGCCTGTCCTCGTTGCACCCTGTTCAAAGCCAGGAAGGAAGCACGAGCACCGATGGTCCCCATCCAGGCAAAGGCTCCTCTCCACATAGTCGCAATGGACTTCTGGACCTTGGGTCGGCCGGCGGACCGCTACCAGAACATCCTTGTCATTACCGACCTGTTCACCAAGTACTCCTGGGCCATTCCTACCTTGGACCAGACGGCGAACACCACCGCCACTGCTCTGTGGAGAGCTGTCTTCCAGCCGTTCGGTTGCCCCGAGTTTCTACACTCGGACCAAGGGCCAAACTTTGAGTCTCGGGTGATCCGAGAGCTGTGTAAATTGTATGGCTGCACCAAGACCCATACCACTACTTACCACCCCCAGGGAAATGGCGGATGCGAGCGGTTCAATCAGACCCTATTGAACTTGCTCGGCACGCTAGATCAAGAACATCAGAGCGACTGGGTGAGTGCGTTACCAAATCTGACTCAGGCATACAATAACAGCACGCACAGCACCACGGGCTACGCCCCCACTTATTTGATGTTTGGCAGGCATGTGCGGATGCCCACCGACTTATTGCTGGGGACGGCAAGCAACCGAGGAGGAGGGGAACGTAACCGAGTGGGTAGGGCGCCACCACCAACGCCTCCATTTTGCATACGAGCAAGTCTCGAGACGGATCCGAGCGGCTTGGGAAGAAAAACAAGAGGCTGTATGACCGGACGGCTCGAGAAGCCCCCCTCCTACCAGGAGAAAGGGTCCTGGTAAGGGACAACCGGCGACAGGGAAAGGGGAAGCTCAGTGACCGATGGGAGACTACGCCATATGTGGTCGAGGGTCAGCAGCGGCCTGGACAGCCAGTTTATACGATTCGGCCCGAAGGAAAAGCCGGGCCTGCTAGAGTAGTCCATCGGAACATGATCCGCCCCTGTCCGAACTATCCCAGCCCCGTAGATGAGGCGCCAACGGAGCCTGAGGCTGTAGCCCCGTGGATAGCAGGATGGGCTGTGATCCCAGGAGAACGGGTAAATGTCCCCGCAGAAATGGCCCCCAGAGACCCAATGGATATGCCTGCGGGCATCGACCCTGTTTCGCCACCACGACGGTCCCAGAGGGAGAACCGAGGCCAGCCCCCGGCACGCTATGGAGAATGGGCGACTGCAAGGCGTTCTAGGGACTAGAACGGTTTGGCAGGGGGGTATGTCACGGGGTGACGAAAAGGAAGCGGAACTAAGTTCCCGCGGGAATTATGTTCCGGCCGGACCGGTGTTACGGTAACACCGGCCCACTTCCGGGTTGCGCGTTATGTCATCATAACAACGCTAATGACGGATTGACATCTGGTGCGGAGGATTAAAACGCCGGGATCTGCGCGAGGATTATGAAGGCGGAGGAACCATATAAAAAGGAAGCTCAGAGACCAGGAAGTTGGTGATTCTCACGGTTGATGCCCACGTGGTGATTCTCACGGGGTGATTCCCACGGGTTGTACGTTCTCCCGGTCGTTCTTCCTGGTTGTCCTCTCCTTTGACTGTGTTCCCCTGAGAGAAGTGGATCCCTTTTGACGTTGGGCTGGCGTGCGAAGGTATCTGAGGATTATTGTGGGGTTTGGCCGTTCGGCTGTGCGGCAGATATAACAGCGATCGAGTGGAGATACTGAGGACGGAAAGAGAGTGAGTTACGAGGACCAAGTGCAGACCAAGCCGCGCCATTATCATCTGAGAGAAGATAAGTAATATGATCGTGGAATTTGATTGAATGCATGTACCTGCACTGAGATTGATATAACGTTGTGAAGTGGATTGATCACGAGGGTTGTGTCACCGGAGAGTGTATGGATTAAGGGATCCGTTGAACTCTCGTCTTCTCCTCCGAGTGTGGGCAAGGAAACGCTTGGTCCCCGGGTCAGTGAGGAGGTATTCTCGCTCTTTCGCTATTGGGTGGGACTCGATCCAGCCTGTCAGTGGAAGGAGCGATCGTTGGGTGAGTGCTGGCTCTATTTTTCACTACGAGTGGATATGCAGTGTCTGAAGTGGTGTGTTTACACAAGAGATTGCTTGAAGTGAAGTTACAGGGTGTGGGGAATATATACAGAGTTAATGCCGTATGCTCACCATTTCGAAAGCCCACCACTGTCACCGTAACAAAAACAACCCAGGCGTTCAGTGTGAAGATTCTCCTTACCTGCTGGACGATTGTGTGTACATGTGTTAACTTACCCTGCTGTGCAGATTGAAGGATCCTCCTAGACAAGCGCCGTATGTGATGCCGCTGTGAAGAGAGGTGGACACCATAGTTATTCCTTTCCTCGTCTGGACCGAAGTATCTTCCAGCCGTAAGCCCCCTCACTCGTTCTAAGAACATATACCTGTTGTTGAACTACTTACTCTGCTGTGCAGATTGAAGGATCCTCCTGGCCAAGCGCCGTATGTGATGTCGCTGTGAAGAGAGGTGGACACCATAGTTATTCCTTTCCTCGTCTGGACCGAAGCATCTTCCAGCCGTAAGCCCCATCACTCATTCCAAGAACATATACCTGTTGTTGAACTACTTACTCTGCTGTGCAGATTGAAGGATCCTCCTGGCCCACGCCGTATGTGATGTCGCTGTGGAAAGAGGTGGACATATGAAATATCTCTTGCATCGTCTTGACTAAAGCAGCTACAAGTTCTACTTACCAGGATACCTCCCCCACTCAGTGGACGGGTGGCCGACTCCTCTTTTCCCCGACCGGCCACGCACAGGCACGAGCTGCCAAAGGGAACTCCACGCCTTCCCGGCGTCCGCGGTCCGATCCCGTTCTGGTTGGGAGACACAGAACCAACATTGAGACTTTTAATTAATTTTACCAAAATAAACCTTGTAAATTTTTACTCTCGCGTCTGTCTGGTTTTCCTGGTACGCTCCTCGAGGTGATCCTGGGTTTCAGGGGTGGGTGCAGTCTGGCTTGACCCCCCCGACCTGTGACAATGGGCTATATCCCATGCAGTATTTAAGCATAAATGAACGTGCGACTAGACAAATATTAGTATATGGCAACAATACATTTACTATATTTGACATTATTTAATTAGTAAGTATCCAGCTCTTTACATTACATTTTTTGAGTTAACAATTAGATAATAGAACAAGTTAAGATGATAACTATAATTCTATTTAGCATGACTTGTTCCACCACGCAAATGACTGTTTTTAAGGTGACAATCTGTTTTCACATCTTCACATTTGAAGATTTACTGTATCTTGAAGATTGTTGTATTGTGTTGTATCTTCTGTTATAAAGATTGACATTTCGTTAATTAAAAAAATGAGCACATAAGGTTGATAAAATGTTCTGTTAGATGTTCTGTGTTTACTACTTTTTGAATTGTGTATAATAATATATCTAATGAAGATATATTAACAAAAAAATCTTATATATTATATATAAAACATAGCCTAGGCTATATCAAATAAAAAAAGGTCCTCATTGGTTAATTTTGCCTGGGGCCCCCACTCAGTGTTGGTTCACCTCTGTCTTGCGATGAATAAGGGGCTGTTTACACCTGGCCACTTCATGCGTGTTCTGTGATGGGATAGCTATCCGACCGTGAAAAGACCAGGTATAAATGCCCTCCGAAACGCATTCGAGACGGATTTGAATCCGATCGCTCAAACCACTTCAGGGGAGGTCTGGGCCACATTCCCGACAAAACTGGACATGTGTAAATGCATCTGGTTGTGGAAACCACATATGTAAATTGTGCGTCATCACTGCAGATGAGCCACTGTGCAAACTATTTGAAGAATTGAAGATAGGATTTAAAATCCGTTTTGCAAAAACGCATTTATGCGACCACACCAGGTGTAAATGGAATCGTTTTGATAAATCAGATCTGAGAAAACGCATGAAGTGGCCAGGTGTAAACAGCCCCAATGTAGCACGCGTCATTTGTGTTTGTTTTCAGACATGATAGCCTAACAGTTTTATACTTGTGCTTATGCGATACCACAATTTTTGATCGTGGATGATGTAATATCTCCACGATCTGCTTTTGAAGACATATGGTAGCCTATCGTGCTACAGCGCACATTCTATCAACTGCAGTTCTGGCGCCTCAGTCCCAAACTCAACGTAGGCTACATATCACATGCAGCGGTAGAGTTACACTCACAGGACACTGCTTGTGATTCGCAATCACAAAAGTTTATTATTTGCTCGTGGTAAACATTTAATTGGCGTTCTGTTCTGACATGATGCACTTTTTCTGAGCGCGTGCGCAGTCAAACTGGACTTGATCTTTCCATCTTTCGCGTCTGATTTTTGTTGGGTCAGACCCATCTGCAAGCTATGGGGGGACTGAGACTGAGAGAGCTACATGGAAAAATATGCACAAAACAAGCCACTTTGAAAGTTTGTTGTTTTCATGAATACAAAAGTTGGGTGACCCTCCCCCTAGACTGAAAAAAGTTGGATGACCCTCCCCTCAACAAATAATAAAAAGGCATGACCCTCCGGTGGCCCATTCCATAAATACCGAACGGTCCCTTATGTTCATTTTTTAATTTTTTTTATTTTTTTATGTTTGACAAATGTTGATATTAAAAGTTTACAATTTGTACCTGAATCTTTGTTGTTTTTCATAGTGTGATTTTTGAGGAATTGTATTGAATCCAATTAGGGTCAATTTGACCCGCTCCATAAAGGCTATACACAGAAATCAAACGTGGGTTAGAAAAATGTCACTTGGGATAAAACTCCTGCTACCCTGATTTGCATTTGTATAGCTCACATTTACATGTTTAAGCCTACCCTAGAATTAGGGAAAGGGGGGTCAAGGGGGGTCATGGGGGGACAACTGCCAAGCAAGGCCCACGTCAATTTCTGACAATTCACGGCAGTTTTCGGTGTTGCCTGCAAATTGCCGTGTGCAGTCGTAAACCTGAACTTCCACGTCAATCTACAGTGCCGCTTACTGACGAAAATCCGAGTTTTCATGCAGTGAGATCAGTAACCAGTGCGTTTGATTTCACCGGGAGAAACTTTTTGAAAATATGGAGGAAAATACTGAATTTTCAGACGGATGCATTGGGGAGGATTTTTATTTTGACGAAGTTATGTTAGAAACGGATGTTCGTGGCTACCTTTATGAGCCACAGTATAGCGACGAGCAGCTGAGGTCTATGGAGGAACAGGAGGCGCCGGCGGCTTCTGCAGAGTGCAGCCGAGGCAGAAGACCTGCCTGTCGCGGACGAGAAGCCCGGACTGGCTCGAGCTGGGGCGGAGTGGTGGTACCTGTGCGTATACGGACACAGAGATAGAGTCCGTCTGCTGCAAAGAATTTCAACGATGCCAATTTCTCAGACTTTATCAAAGAATTTGCGGACTTTCTATCAGAATTAGTATTGGCTGCAGATAAAGTACTAATTGTTGGTGACTTTAATATACACATAGATAATGAAAAAGATGCATTGGGATTGGCATTTAAAGACATTAAAACTCAATTGGAGTTAGACAACACGTGTCAGGACCGACTCATTGCCGTAATCATACTCTAGATCTAATACTATCACATGGAATAGATGTTGATGCCGTTGAAATACTGCAACAGAGCGATGACATCTCAGATCACTATCTAGTCTCGTGTAAATTACATTTAGCCAAGGCTGCAAAGCCGACTCCGTGTTATAAATATGTTAGACCGATCACTTCTGCCACTAAACAGTGCTTTATCAATAATCTTCCTAATCAGTTTCATCATCTCAGCATCCCGGATAGCTTAGAAGAACTTGATATTGCAACAGAAACTTTTAACTCTCTCTTTTCCAGCACTTTAGACACAGTTGCTCCGCTGCGCTTAAAGAAGATTAAAGAACATAGTCCAACGCCGTGGCACAACGAGCACACTCAGGCCCTTAAGAGAGCAGCCAGAAAAATGGAGCGCAACTGGAAGAAAACAAAACTAGAGGTGTTTCGGATTTCATGGAAGGAGAGCTCGATTGCTTACAGAGAGGCTTTAAAAAGCTGCTAGATCTGCTTATTTTTCAACCCTATTAGAAGAAAATAAACATAATCCTAGGTATTTATTTGAAACAGTGGCTAAACTAACGAAAAAGAAAGCTTCAAGCCCAGAAGCTTCCAAGAAACACAGCAGTAATGACTTTATGAACTTCTTCACTTATAAGATCGATAATATCAGGGACAAAATTATAACTATGCAACCGTCTAATACAGTATCGCATCAGGAAGTGCATTGTAGTCTCCCTGAGGGAAAATTTGATTCATTCATTGCTATAGGAGAGGAAGAATTTTGCAAACTCGTCAAATCATCTAAATCGACAACGTGCATGTTAGACCCTATACCGACTAAGCTGCTGAAAGAGATGCTTCCAGATGTCATAGATCCTCTTCTTAATATCATTAATTCATCTTTGTCTCTAGGATACGTACCAAAAACCTTTAAGCTAGCTATAATTAAACCGCTTGTTAAAAAACAGCAACTTGATCCTACAAAACTAGTCAATTACAGGCCGATCTCTAATCTGCCATTTCTGTCAAAGATATTAGAAAAAGCCGTATCCTCACAACTGTGTTCTTTTCTTGAAAGAAATGATATCTGCGAGGATTTTAAGTCCGGATTTAGACCGTACCATAGTACCGAGACAGCTCTCGTTAGAGTCACAAATGATTTGCTCTTATCATCCGATCGTGGTTGTATCTCTCTATTAGTATTACTGGATCTTAGTGCTGCATTTGACACCATTGACCACAACATCCTTTTAAATAGACTCGAACATTATGTTGGCATTAGTGGAATTGCACTAGCATGGTTTAAATCATACTTATCTGACCGTTATCAGTTTGTAGCAGTAAATGAAGAGATGTCTTTGTCACGGGGTGACAAATAATCCCCGGAACTGATTTCACAAGAGAAGTGTTCCCGCCGGGACACTTTCAGTGTAACACTGTCCCCGGGCCGGTGTGTGTGTCTGTTGTCATGACAACTAAACGGCAGATTGGCAACAGGTGCGGGGACTTCACTTTGAGTGCCTGATTGAGGTGGCGCCAGTGTTTGGAGAGGATAAAACACAAGAGGAAGAGAAGGCTGGGTGTTCTCTCGCCGTGTGGGCTTGTTGTTTTTTTTTGTCTTCCCCCGTCGATCTGGTGTGGTTCTCTCCCATTGGGAAACGTTTGTAGAGTGTTGCAGCTGAAGGATCATCGTGAAAGAAGAGGAGCGTCGCTTGTGGGATCCGAGGGCGGTTTTGAAGAGTGGAACTCGTTCGCCTGGACTGGAAAAGAGTGAGATGAGTGATTGACAAATTGAATCTCATAAACGCATGGTTTTCTACACTAAATTGGATACTGATTTGGAGTGCTCGGATCACGTTGTATACATCGCACTGAGTGAAATATACTGATTCCTTGTCGATCTCTAGCCTCTCCCTTGACCATTGAAAACAGCGAAGTGAAGCCGCTTGTAGTGGTGAGGAAATTATTCACCACATCTGTCCCAACTCTGACTATCATCGGCTCTTCAGATCGAGACCTCTGGTGAGTGTTGGCCTTATTTTACACTTGAAGAGTGGATTTGTAGTGCTGGAATTGACGTTTCCCATCACGTTGCATGTTTGGAGTTGGACTGTCGTGTGTGTGTGGAAGATTTATATTTTATCGCCGTGCACTCCCCATGTGTCATGCTGGTCTACCGTTCATCATAAGAGCCTAGTGAGATCGATTGTAGTCACCTGTTGGATGTCAGAAGGAAAAAACCCCCCGTGTGCACACTACACCTAAGGACTGTTTATCTCTGCTTGAAGTTTTATGCTGTCTGTTCCAGTGAAAGCCCCGCTCAGCTTGTGACCCTGTTCCCGGCAGCACACGTGAGAACTGTTTACCTCGGCTTTATGCTGTCTGTCCCAGTGAAAGCCCTGCTCCGCTTGTGACCCTGTTCCCGGCAACACACGTGAGAACTGTTTACCTCTGCTTGCAGTTTTATGCTGTCTGTCCCAGTGGAAGCCCTGCTCCGCTTGTGACTCTGTCTCCTGCCACCCATGTGAGAGCTGTTCACCTCTATTTGAAGTGTTGATTCCGGCTGTTCCAGTGAAGGCCCGCTCAGCTTGTGACTTAAGTCTGTTGTAGCCCTGAAACCCACTTGTTCGTCACTCACCACTGTGAGTCTGGCACCAGCGCCAGAAGGAAGTGAGCTCCGACCGTCTACCCACCTGGGATATCCACTTGTTCGTCCTTTACCACTGTGAGTCCGGCACCAGCGCCAGAAGGAAGTGAGCCCCGACCGTCTACTCACCTGGGATACCCACCTGTTCGTCACTCACCGCTGTGAGTCTGGCACCAGCGCCAGCAGGAAGTGAGCCCCCGACCGTCTACTCACCTGGGATACCCACCTGTTCGTCACTCACCACTGTGAGTCTGGCACCAGCGCCAGAAGGAAGTGAGCCCCGACCGTTTACTCACCTGGGATACCCACCCGTTCGACCTTTACCACTGTGAGTCTGGCACTAGCGCCAGAAGGAAGTGAGCTCCGACCGTCTACTCACCTGGGATACTCACCTGTTCGTCACTTACCGTTGTGAGTCTGGCACCAGCGCCAGAAGGAAGCGAGCCCTGTCCCTACCTACTCACCTGCGATACCTACCTGTCCATAAACTTACCACGGTGTTGCCTCGGATTCCTGGGAAGAGGAAGGAAGAAGATTTTAGATAGGATTTTCAAATTGCTTTTAGACGTTAAATAAAGTTGTCATTTTTTATTCCTGTCTCCTGCCTCCTCCTTTGACGCGCTCCTCAGGGTGATCCTGGTCCAGGGGTGGGTGCAGTCTGGCTTGGCCCACCTCGACCTGTGACATCTTATCAATCACAAGTTCAGTATGGCGTACCACAAGGCTCAGTACTAGGACCGCTGCTGTTCACTCTGTATATGCTACCATTAGGAGATATCATTAGGGAAACATGGAATTAGCTTTCACTTTTATGCCGACGATACTCAGCTGTATATTTCTTCAAAACCTAACGAAACCTACCAATTCACAAAATTAACGGAATGCATAGCTGATATAAAAAATTGGATGACTAGTAATTTCCTACTACTAAATTCAGAAAAAACAGAGATTCTAATTATTGGACAAAAAACCTCCACACGTAATAACCTAGAGTACTGTCTAACACTTGATGGCTGCTCTGTTAAGTCTTCGTCGTCGGTTAGGAACCTGGGTGTGCTCTTTGATACCAATCTTTCATTTGAAAGTCATGTGTCTAGTATCTGTAAAACCGCTTTCTTCCATCTTAAAAATATATCTAAATTACGTCATATGCTCTCAATGAATAATGCAGAACAATTAGTTCATGCGTTTATGACCAAGGCTAGATTATTGTAATGCTCTACTGGGTGGTTGCCCTGCACGCTTAAACAAACTACAGTTGGTTCAAAACGCAGCAGCTCGAGTTCTTACTAGAACCAGGAAATATGACCATATTAGCCCCGTTCTGTCAACACTGCATTGGCTGCCTATTAAACATCGTATAAATTTTAAAATATTGCTGATCACTTACAAAGCACTAAATGGTTTAGCTCCGCAGTACTTGAGCGAGCTCTTAACGCATTATAGTCCTTCACGTCTACTGCGATCTCAAAATTCCGGCCAGTTAATAATACCTAGAATATCAAAATCGACTGCTGGCGGTAGATCCTTTTCCTACTTAGCACCAAAACTTTGGAACAGTCTTCCTAACATTGTCCGGGAAGCAGACACACTCTGTCAGTTCAAATCTAGACTAAAAACACATCTCTTCGGCCTAGCATACACATAACACATTATAGACTTATAATTAGGCTGCATAGTTTAGAACAGCCGGGACCGGGAACACTTCCCATAATCCTGATGTACTTGGTACATCATAAGAAGGATGGCGTCTACGCTAATATTAGTCTCTCTGTCTATCCTGAGGTTTACTGCTGTCCACCGGAACCAGGCCGTATCCAGATCTGATGAAGGACCAGCGCCAGGACACGACAACGACGCCACTGACCTGAAGTGTCAACCAGTCTCTCCTCCTCTCCACTCCGACTTCAACCAACCGGAACTGGACAAATACTCTGATTCATTCTGAACTTCATACACTGTTCACTCATTGGCCAGAGGAGAACTGGCCCCCGACTGAGCCTGGGTTCTCCCAAGGTTTTTTTCTCCCTTCTGTCACCTGATGGAGTTTTGGTTCCTTGCCGCTGTTGCCTTACCTTCTGGCTTGCTTAGTTGGGGACATTTAATATTCAACAATATTATAGATCTGCCTTAAAGGTGGACGATGATGAAATTATTTTTTGTATTTTCATGTTATCACTGTGAAGCTGCTTTGATACAATCTGTATTGTAAAAAGCGCTATATAATATAAAGATGACTTGACTTGACTTGAGAGTAGGGTACAAAACGGAGGTCGAAACCAGATGCAAATGGGTGGTTTGCAGAAAGTACTGTAGGTGGAGCTTTAAGCCTTGTTTATACTCGACGCGTCCGCACGAGCGCGAGTCCTCCGCTGACTGCGCGGCGACCTCTCTCCAAACGGTCGAGGCGTTTATACTTGACGCGCTCGCCGTTGTACTATTCTTTGAAACTACAGGGGGCGACTCGAGTAATTGTCCTATCTCAACCATCAGGAATCGGTGAGAACAAGAAATAAAAACACGTGACAATGTTTATTTTAGTTACCACCACCAATACAAAAATAATCGTGTAAAACCCAGTAAACCCTGAGACTATTACTTGTGACCTTAGAACAAAATATGTAGGCTAGCCTATATGGGAATACATGTACGTATACAAATAAATTAACGATCTCTTAAATATTTTCTAATTTCACTAAACATTTCATTAACTTTCGTGTACATTTGTATTAACCATGGACCTTCATGTTCATTAAAAAGGCTTTTTATGCTATTGTATGCTCATTTTTTAAATGTAAGCAACTAATTTAGACGCGCAAACTGGGGTGCTGGTGTGATGAGAAGGTCGTGCTCGGCCAGATTCGGCTCGAAGTCGTTCATCTTCGGATGCGGAACCGCCCACACCGCAATGACGTCATTTTTGCCGCGCGCACCTTCGCGCTCGTGCGGACGCGTCGAGTATAAACAAGGCTTCAGCCGCAAGTGGGCTGTACAAACTTCCAGAGGATTTTGATTGGTTTATTTAGTATCACCTGTGTTGTAGTAGCTATTGGTTTATGCTCCACAGTTGGTGGCAGTAATGTGTAGGTTTTGTTGCGATCCATCAGAAAACAAAGAAGAAAACCGCTTTCACATGTTGAGATGAAGGGGTAAGCTTGTTGTACAGTTTTTAGTTTTGTAAAAAAGCATTATATGTTCTGAAAAAGACTATTTCATTATGGCGTTTGTACACTGTTTTTAGTCTTGATGTATTAAAAAAGAATAAGGGTAAAGTGTATCCAAATACATTTCTGTAGTTTTTTTTAAAGCACACAAATGACAAAATCTGTAACGTGCATGACAAGATCTGTTCTGCATTCCATTTCTACAATTTGCTCTCCAGATTATGGATTCTGAAGACCATAATGAGGTATTGTGGCAGTGTAACGTTTTAGGACTGCATTGATTTTCAAATTGTAAATGTCTTAAACGTTTTGTAAATGGATTTGATTTTAGAATACAACTCCTAATTTAATTGTACATTGCATGCAATTCTTTTAAAACTTGTTTTCATTGTAGTTATGCTTTTTTCTGCGTAATCCACAAATGTAATGTAATTGAAACATTTGTTTTAATATCATAATTATTTTATAAAATGTATTACTCATAACAATCAGTGAAATAAATGTGAAACGCATGTTATTGTGTTTTAGGTTCACTTATCAGTGAAAGATGTGCAAGACACTCTTGAGGCATACCAGTGCCTCAAGTGCACAAAATTTCACTGTCCACTTTGTCCTAAGGACAATATCAAATATGATGACAACTTCCAGGCAACAGGCCACCTTCAGTCCCATTTATCTTGGGTGGTAGTACATGGGTGTAAGTTGACCAAAATATTATTGTTATATTCACTATGAATAGGAATTCGTATCCAATCATTTTTGACAAAAGTTTAAATTTGTTAACTTTTTTTATTAATACTTATTTCAGGTTTCAAAATCTATAAATGCCACCTCTTGTGTCGCAAAACCGCGCACTACCACTGTTGTTACTGTGACAAAACAGTAATACGTCGGACTGACTTCACAAAACACCTGCTTATTCATACAGCATATAAGAGTGCACGTGGACAAGCCACCAGGACTGTGGCTAACCAGGGGGGAAAGTCATTCACTCTAGTTCATGGACCAACTGACCAGCCATCAGCAATGGCCAGTGAGCGGAGGGAACAGCAGCCCACCATGGTCTGTGGACCAACTGTCCAGCCATCAGCAGTGGCCAGTGAGCAGAGGGAACAGCAGCTCACCATGGTCTGTGGACCAACTGACCAGCCATCAGCAATTGCCAGTGAGCGGAGGGAACAGCAGCCCATAATAGTTTCTGGACCAACTGACCAGCCATCAGCAATGGCCAGTGAGTGGAGGGAACAGCAGCCCATAATAGTTTCTGGACCAACTGACCTGCCTTCTACCACAAACCAGAAACACTGAGGTCTACCATCGGTGGAGCAGGAGCTAAGAGGTCATAAATCAAGTCAAAAAAAAGTTTCCTGTCCTAAATGTAATGTGACATTATACTTGAAAAATTTACAACGACACATACAAAGAAAGCATAGATCTGAAACAATTGACATGTGTGCAGATCGCCACCTTGCCAGCCAGTGTATTGATGCAAGAAATGGTATTTTTGCAGTTGCCAAAAATGTCTGTGGGCCACCTGTTCATGTTAAACAAAAGCTGAGAGGTCCAAGTGAATGCGAGATGGATGACTGTTCGTTGTTTTATGATGTAGCAGGTAGGAGTGGGCATCAAGCATTTAGATGTTCTCACCTAAGGTCACTTGACTTTTGTTCAACTCCCTCAAACACCTGTCATCTTGAGGAGGACACACTGAGTGAGCTTGTAAAGCAAAGATGGTTTACAGACAACAAGAAAGAGATGTGTCTTGCTCGACTAGAGGCAACAGACCAAAGTGCTCCACTTGCTGTGGGTGTTGAAATTGGGCCACCCAAAAAGCATTATGTGTCTGTCTTGGAGAACAAACCATCATACTACAGTCGATTGGGAAGGGTGATGGTTATGTATGATGCCCGGAGAAACAGCTGGCATTGTCCCTGTGTTAATGCACGGATATCTTGTCCACATAAGTATGTTGCAAAGTGGTTCCTTTTTCAAACTAATACACAGCTTTTTAAATGTGTCAAATCAACTGGAACAGAAGAAGATAACTTGGATGGTCATCAAGAAGATGACAAGGAAACGATGGAAAAGCCGATTGGACTTGGGAAAGAACTTTTGCGGAGAATTTTAAAGTATATCATGGATAAAAAAATGGTATCCAACAAATTTTCCTGAAAATCTTTGCAGAGGAGTGTTTGATCCTCCCCCACCAAAGCATATTTTGCCATCAGAAAAGTTCTGCACTGAATGTGGTTATAACTTGCCTCTAAGTGACCCCATCCTTATCACAGCAAAAGCTAAGATTGTGACCCTGACATGTGTCTATGAAGGTAAGTGTTATAAAAAAATTAAATATTACAGCATGCTGTTATATTCACATCTATGTGTCTAATCAACTTTTTCCTTTCAGGAATAAGCACATACTTGAGGAAATGTCTAAGATGTGGAATGGAGTACCGTTACCAAGACTGGGAACATGGAATCCACAACTTTAACAATCATATTCTTATGGGTTTCCACTTGTGTTTGTATTTAAGGGCATCACTCCAGGTATGGTCTCTGTACATTCTAAATGTGCCTTTATTCCCAAAAATTGAAGCTCTCTTTCTCTCTTTGTATATATTGTTTATTATACCTTCCCACAGTCCTAATTACTGCTTATTGTTTCTAAGTAACAATACCTGCCACAAAGTATAACACTTTTATATTTGTCTGTAGACTCATAATGCAGCAGGCAGAGTTTTCAAAGCAATGGAACTTGCATCTGGTTTAAAGCTTCCTTCACATAACCTTCTGTTTCATGGTTACCTACATTTTGAAGCATTGGTGCAACATGACTACAAATATGCATGCATCAATTGTGGCTCTCATCCTCCTGTGGTTATTATGGATCTTCATAAAAAGGGAGTTTTCAGTATGCCAGGTATGACAACATGCACATTAAAGCTATTCTGACAATGTTTGTTTTAGGCTTTGTTTGTATTGTGAGGAACAAAGAATGTTGGTTTCCTTTTGCAGTGAGTGAGGTACCTGATCCAACCGAGTATACTGGGAAAGTTAATGTGAGAGACTTCTGGGAGTCTCTGTCCTTGAATATTATTTCACTTGGGTTTGTGAAGGGTAAGACATGTTTTTTTTTCTTTGTCACTGAAGTAAATTGTACCTGCCTCTATTGAATGATTGATTAACAAACTAAAACAACATATATTTAAATGTTTTCTCATGTAGTTGGAGAGGAGAATCCATTTGTTGTCAAGCCGACCTTTGGTTTTTGGGCACCGTGGATTGGACCAGAAACTCGAAAATCTGATGTGGTTTTAAACACAGAGTGGGAAAAAGTACACCGCCCAACAAAAACAAAAGAGCAGGCAGAGCTAGACATCACTGAAGACAGACTTCTCGAGGAAGTCATGAAAATTAAGGTCAGGATTATTTGTAATATTTGCTGTCTGTGTAAATATGTATCATAGTTTTACTTTTTTTTTTCTCTCTCAACTTTACAGGTTGATGATGTCAAGAAACTGTGCAAAGCTTGTGGGGTGGATCCCTGTGGTTCAAAAACAGACCTTATCCTCAGGCTTCATAATGAAATTAGGAGTAGGAGTACTTATGATAAGATTTTTGAGAAAATCTGGGGTGCATCAGGTAAGGAACCATACTCTGATTATGGTTTTGTTTTTCAATTGAATTTAAAGAATTTATAATTTTTTATAATTGATGGTTTTAGGAGGCTGGTCTGCAGTTATGTGCCCATGTGGAGTTGTATACAGCCTGAAATTCAACATGAGAGCGGAAAGTCCAAGAGACTATGTTGATATTTTACTGTCCTGGCAACATTTACCAAATGTTACCATTTATGATTTTGCCAGAGGTCTGGCAACACATGGGAATCTGAGGGACCCGTTGGTGTTGCCATTTGCTCCACATGAGGGAAGACTACTTAGCCCTACAGAAGAAAACATTTATTTAGCCAAAGAGGGCAAGGTCAAGGTTAATCTTCCCTGGTTAACAGAGCCGCGAAATCCCCCTGATATCAATGGGCATCCTACAACAGGGAGTTCAGAGCATTATGTGCTATATGATAAACTGCATGAAACGATTGCGAAAGATCCCAAGGATTTTTTAAGAAGAACTGCTCTGGTGCCAGAACTGGCTGGGAAGGTTAATACCCAAGTAGTAGAACAATTCTTTGCTCAAATGGAGAAAAACAACTACTTTCTCAACATGATGGCACCCAGCTCTCAGATCTTTCTAATTCGTAATATAGTCCACCATCACAACACCCAGCCTAACGGATCAAGGCTGGAGAAAATACAGAAGTCAATGGGAACCAGACAAACCTTCATGAACAAGAATGGGCAACTTATTATAGGTAACATGTCTGTGTTTGTAACATACTTTTTTCCATTTGGGAATGTGTACTACGATTATTATTATTTTTTTTTCCATTTTAGGTCTATCTCAAGATATCTCAAATGCTGACAATATTAAGGTTCTGCAAAAAGATGAGGCTATTACTTGTAGCTACCCCACTTGAATGATGATCAAATTACTCCTTAAACTGATGTTTCCATTAGCGTTTTATTCGTGACACTCATGTAGACACCGTAAGAGCTACAGCAAAAACACAAACAATAAAAACAAACACTGTCACTCCAACACATTAACCAACATCACAAAACGATACAATTACAAAAAATAATAAACATCAAACTTAGTTTACCTTATAACCCTCAAGTGGGATGCACAAAACTTCATGGGGGGAAGAAAACCGTCATGCATTACAAGCTGTGTCCTCCACAAAAGTGTGCGCACATACACATAGCGGAAATAGAGCGCGCTTTATACACATGTTGGTGCACGTTAAGGCCGTATCATAATAAAAGTCCTTCAAAATAATTATACATATATCGGTACGGACCTTACAAATTCAAGCAAATTAACAATCATTTACATTACTAAACTGCAGAATGTGAGTGCTAGCTCGAGGTGTTGGCAACATCCATTGAGCGCAGAACTACAGGAAAAGGTATCAAGTCAAGCCAGCTTTATAATATTGTACAACATTTCAGAGCAGCTTTAATGAAAATCATACCGTTATGTCTCATAATTTTACACTGAGCAGTTTAATGGCTGAGACATACAATTATATACAGTATGATAATTATATAAATGATCAACCAATTGAGATTTAACAATAATAATGAAAGGCCTATAGAAGATAGAATTGTAGTTAATTTGAAGAATGTTGTTTTTATGCGTTTTCATTTTTAGGTTTCACGTGTACTGGATGAGACCATGGATCCTAAGGAGCATATTGTATGCGTTTATGGTGAAACACTTACTTATAACTCAATGTTAGTCTGCATAGATTAGGTCAGCCGGAACTGGGAACACTTCCCTTAAATCCTGATGTACTTGGTACATCATAAGAAGAATGGCATCTACGCTAATTTTAGTGTCTTTGTTTATCCCGAGGTTTTCCTGCAGCCTGCCGGATCCAGGCCGTATCCAGATCTGAGGAAGGACCTTCGCCTGGACCCGATGCCAACGCAGCGCTGAAGTGCCAACTAGTCTCTCCCTATGGAGGATCCCTTTATCATTCTACAGATAAAGCATTGTGGAAGATTCGCGTATCTCCCTCGTATTGATAAAATAAAATAAAATGTTGTATCAAATTTATAGGCAAGACAAGTAGTTTTTATAGGCTTGGTTTGTAGAGAATTACAAACATGCGCACATATATTCAAACGCACATAACTATATAATTAATTCTTGATGCGCACGTGAACGCCATCAGCGTTTCTCACAGGTTCGCGTTTAAAGTCTGTGTAGAGAGAACGGTGTCGTCTTAGCGGCCTCTAATTTAATAACAAATTATCATTTCGACGGAAGTGAATAAATCAAAACTAACTTTAGCTGGAAAATAACATTATTCAAGAACCGCTATGAAGCCAAAACAATTTGTTACCTTAAATTATACGTTTATCTCTGTAAAGCAGCTTTGAAACAGTCTACATTGTTAAAAGCGCTATATAAATGAAGAAGACTTGACTTGACTACAGAATTTAACGCACATTAAATTAAGAAAGATCCAAGTTCGAATTTAACCATTATTATCCATAAATATGTGTGTCGATTTATTTTCACTTTTGAATATTTGTACAATGTTTCATGCATATATTGTTGTGAATGTTCAGAGAATATACACTGTGCTGTAACAAGTTTTTAGGTATTTATGTGTAATTAAGACATAATGCACATCAGCCAGCAAAGCAAACCTTGAAAGGGGGGCAACAATTTTATATTAAGACAAGCTTTTTTGTGATACAGCAAATATATCTGACCACTAAATGCCACAATTTACTAGAATCACGTAGCTATAATAGAGGTCCATATACAGTAATAAACACCACTTGAGGGGCTTTCGCACCGGAGGAACCTTTTCAGGAGAAAATCCTAAGGAGAAAATCCAACGCAACTTTGAGGAGACCAAGAGAAACATGATTATGTATTTCTGCTCCGCAACACTGGACAGCAACCACACGGCATACGCTAATAACTTTTCATTACTGTATACTTTCTATGTATGACAGTTCTGTCTATTAACGTATTAGACAGATCGTAAACTATGAACACGGAGAATGCAAGCACTGTGAGCTCTGGCTCTGCTGTTCTCAGCGCCGTCAAAATAAAGGTCCCAACAACAAGCGCGGCTGACATCACTTCAGAGTTCCTGCTGGCGGTGCGAATGCAACCGGGAATACGTTCCTTATGCCTAGTTCACACTACAGGATTTTAAGCCCGATTTAAGCCCGATTTGCAAATCGTTGAGCTCCGCCGACAGGTCGGGTTGTTATCGCGTGCAAATCGCGTGGGATTAGCGGCCGAAGCCCGATTTAAGCCCGATTTGCAAATCGTTGAGCTCGCCGACAGGTCGGGTTGTTATCGCGTGCAAATCGCGGGGGATTAGCGGCCGATGAACGCTCGCCAATCTGTTAGTATGAAAGAGCCAACAACGCATCAAAGACGCTCGCAGACCATCGTCACCGAGCCCAGAAAAAAAATCTAGCATGCTAGATATCCGGAGCTGTCGCACGACTCAACCACATGTGGTGTCATGAGCTACAGCCAATCAGAGCAAGGCATGGGTTGAGGTCACCGGGAAAATACCGTTTATATACTGTCTATGGAAAATACTCGTTTTTTTTTTCTTCAGAGCAAATCATCGCGCAAACAGTTTGCAGCACTAATTTCTGTCTGACGTGCATATTCAAACAAAGACTCGCGTGTTGTGTACTTGTGTTCTTCTTCGCTGGGTAGTGGCGCACGTGCTGTATTGCGTCATTACCCGTTCGTTTTATCGCATGATTTTTCGTGATAAAACGTGGTTTGAGGACAAGATAGAATCGTTGAGAGACAGAGTTGTTGTCAACTTGTGTATGGAGTTACCTCCTGTTGCGGATCAATCACGTTGTGTCGTGTGGTGTGAACAGCTCAACAACTTGAACACTCCTGATTTCCCAGAGAGCAAATCATGTAGTGTGAACTGCACAGTTCAGCCCGACGTGCAGGCCGGGGCGGACTCGGAGGACCAGCCGCCCCTGACTCCAGGCACCACCGCGAGGAGCCGACACCACAGGCACGCAACAGATGGACAGATGAGGAGGCAAGTATTTGAGTTCAAAGCAACAATTTTTATTAAACAACAATTAACTTGAGGAGAGGATAAGAAGCTCTTCTTTTATAGGGCTATTGGACCGGAGTAGCCGCGGGATCGATTCTCCAAGGTCTTCGGGACACAATGGTGAGACAGTGACTCTAAAAGCTTACTTCCACAGCGTTGCTGCACATCTGCAAGACTCAGACGGTAAGTAACAGGTAATGTATTCTTCTCAGTCTCAGATACGTCGTCGAGGCACAATGGTGAGACAGTGACTCTAAAAGCTTTATCCTCCTCGATATCGGATTCTCTTAGCAGGACATAGAAGTAAAACGGTGACTTTAAAAGCTCATTTCACAGCAACTGCATACTTCAGGACTCAGGCAGTGAGCAACGGGTAATGTTTCTTCTCTCAACATCAGATCCTCTTATCAGGACATAAAAGTAAAACGGTGACTTTAAAAGCTCACTTAACAGCAGTGCTGCAGACTTCGGGATTCTTCAGTCGGCAACAAACACTCTCATCGGACATTAATGAGAGACTTAATAGGCAGTTTTACCCATGATGCTGTACATCTTCCGAGCTCAGACAGTAAATATGACAGTTCAGACTTTTCCACAGCGGTACGGTTCTTCCCCCAGACTCGAAACTTCAGCGAGAGAGAGAGTTAACAGGAGACTTCAATGAGGCTTTACGTTACTCCAATATTCAGCGTGAAAAGAGGATAATACAAAGCATTACTTCACCAGTTCAGTAGTATCATTCTGGGATTCAGATAGAGACAAGTAGATCGTTTTTTAAAGATGAAAGCATGTATTGGGAGACTCTTCTCAGCATAACACACACTCGTGTTCACTACAAATCCACAGCATTAATTCGGCGTGTATCAGGTAAGGCAAACAAACTGCAAATCACTCACACATTAGAGCTGATCAGAAGCCTCGATCCATCCATGCATTTCAATGGGAAAATACAACTCTCAGTTCTCCTCCAATATACTCTGAAACAGAGCCCTTCGTCAATGGGTCGATGGTACATTTACTGTCTTTTCTTCAAGCTTTGCAACTGTTTCAATGATGTAACTAATTCACTTATCTCTCTCTCTCTTTTCCTCTTCACAGCGCAGATCCAAGCAGCAGTTCCATCCAGTAGATTTCCACACGAACTCTGAACAGCAGACTCCAATGGCCGCTCTTCATCCACACGAATTTTCCCAGTTTACAACTTCCAACGTAAGCACCCAAACAGGAGATCTTCTACCCCAAGACCAAGACTGCACAAGAACGACCCAGACTGAAGACGACCGACAAGACTGACCATTTCCTCTCTTCTGAACTTGCGCATCAGCGGTAATTAGGCCGGGCAAAGTCTCCGCTACACCCGGAACCGGAGTGAGGTGTTACACTCAACTAATCCCCTCGGGAAACATGGAAGAAAACAAAGGTTCTGCTTTCCCCGCATTTTGTCACCCGTGACAATACCATTACAATATATTGTGCGACTGCACATATATATATATACAGACGTGATCAAATTTCTTGGTACCCCCTCCAAAGGAAATGAAGAATGCACAATTTTCTTTGTAATAATTTGAAACTGACAAAAGTAATTGGCATCCACCATTGTTTATTCCATATTTAATATAAATCAGACTTTGCTTTTTATTCAACATTATATTGTAAATAATAAAACAAAATATAGCTGCAAGCAGCAATCACCGGGGCCAAGCGCAAGCAAGACGACAAGGACATGCCAAAGTGGCTGGGAGTGTGAGACCCACTGCAGCAAGGAGCAATTGAAGACATTTAAAGATGAATTTTGGCACAATGGTTGATACATTAAATAAAAAATATGATTATCACTTTCGACCAATAGGTGGCGCAGTTACGAAACTGATGTGATGTGGTCAGAGTGAAGTGACAATGACACTTACAAAGTTTGGTGTCAATATGTGAAGGCATTGCAGATATAAAGCCTGAATAGTCATTTTTGCATCATGCCTCAACTTTGCCACTGCGGTATACGAAAACGGTTTCGTCTATCGACACGAAATCCATAACTTTTACTCGGCACGGTCTGGAGATGACACGATCCGATTTTGGTGAAAATCGGACGTTCGGTCTAGGAGGAGTTCGAAAAAGTAGGTTTTAAAAGAAAATAAAGATGGCGGACAGGAAGTTTGGCTGACTATGGCAAAATTGGTATCTATGTTTTCAGCATAACCCAAGGAATCTATTGAGATCAGTGACATTACTATAGGCAAATTTATTCAAAAGTTATTAGCATTTTTGGAAATTTCATTATAACTTTTGACCAAAAGGTGGCGCTGTCTCATACATTTTTGAGTACCTTTAGGGCGTTGTACTGATGACCCATACTGAGTTTCGTAACGATACGTTCATGCGTTCATAAAATACAGCATTTTAGCACATAATTCAAAATGGCCGACAGCCAAAATGGCCGATATGGGAAAATTGGATATCAGTCAACTCAGCACGACGCCCTGAATCTAACGAGACCACTTTTGTGATTTTTGGACAAACCGTTCAGAAGTTATAAGCAAAAAACATAAATTATTCATATCTCCGGACCAGTAGGTGGCGCTGCGCCGAAACGCAGCATGTAGCCTCAAGTCATGCTTGTGATGACATGTACCAAATTTGGTCTGAATCCGATTTAGCGTTGTGGAGATACGGCCTTACGTCTGTTTTCGCAAGCGCTACATAAAATTTATTTGCGCGGTATTCGAGAACGGTAATTCGAATCAACTTGAATTCCATAACTTTTGGTCGTCAAGGTCTGGAGATGATCTGGTTCATTTTTCGTGAAATTCGGAGCAACGGCCTAGGAGGAGTTCGAAAAAGTAGGTTTTTCGGAAAATTCAAAATGGCGGGAAAACTATTATGACGGAAAATGACGTCATATGGTGCAGTCGAATCGTCATGAGCTCAGGAATCAGAGGAAAAAAGAATTTTGTTTCTAGCCCTTGTGGTTCAAAAGTTATTAGCATAAACATGAGTGAAACTTTGGACAGCTGGTGGCGCTAGAGGGAATGAGTTGGAGACTCCAAATTTGCTATGGTGATAGTTCAGGCTGTCCTCTATCACTGTGCCAATTTGTATAAGTTTCCCGCAAACGGTTCTATAGGCTGCCATAGACGCCCAGTCGGAAGAAAAAAAAGAAAAATATAGCTGCAAGCAGCAATCACCGGGGCCAAGCGCAAGCAAGACGACAAGACATGCCAAAGTGGCTGGGAGTGTGAGACCAACTGCAGCAAGGAGCAATTGAAGACATTTAAAGATGAATTTTGGCAAAATAGTTGAAAAATCACATACATTTACTAAAAATATGAGTATCACTTTCGACCAATAGGTGGCGCAGTTACGAAACTGATGTGATGTGGTCAGAGTGAAGTGACAATGACACATACAAAGTTTGGTGTCAATATGTCAAGGCATTGCAGATATAAAGCCTGTATAGTCATTTTGGCATCATGCCTCAACTTTGCCGCTGCGGTATATGAAAACGGTTTCGTCTATCGACACGAAATCCATAACTTTTACTCGGCACGGTCTGGAGATGACACGATCCGATTTTGGTGAAAATCGGACGTTCGGTCTAGGAGGAGTTCGAAAAAGTAGGTTTTAAAAGAAAATAAAGATGGCGGACAGGAAGTTTGGCTGACTATGGCAAAATTTGTATCTATGTTTTCAGCATAACCCAAGGAATCTATTGAGATCAGTGTCATTACTATAGGCAAATTTATTCAAAAGTTATTAGCATTTTGTGAAAATTTGTTACAACTTTTGACCAAAAGGTGGCGCTGTCTTTAAATCTGTTGAGTACTTTCAGGACATGGTGTTGATGGCACATACTGAGTTTCATAATGTTACAGCAATGCATTCGTTAAGTATAGCATTTTACATCACTAAACTGCATTGAAGTCAATGGGAATTTCATGTTTTGTTTAGTTTTAGCGCCACCAAGAGGCTCAATCCCACAGTTTTTTTTGTGTGTCCTCAGACTGAGCCCATGCATCTGTGTGTGAATTTTGGTGAAAATATCTCAATTAGATTCAACGTTATAGACATTTATGTGAAAAAACACGTCAAAAACGACTGACACGTGACTTTGATTGAATTTTACTACCCCTTACGATCAATATTTTGAGATTTGGGCATTGGCGTATAGCTATCGACCTATGTTTTCAAACTTCTGACGGTGGTTTCGTCTCGATCGGACTAGCGGTTTCGAAGATATCGCCAAATGTTTTTTAAGTGCTAAATTACAACGCTGCACAAACCATATGCCGAAACCTGGCAAGTCTGGTATCGTTGGACTCGGCAACGATTCAGGAGTCTAAGGAGATGCCTCCCGTGAGAATAAGTTGACCACACCCAAAGTTATGAGCATTTGAAAAAAAAAAAATATCCACTAGGTGGCGCTGTTTCGAAACTTCTCAAGCTCCTTCAGGGCATTGTACTGATGACCCGTACCGAGTTTCGTAAAAATTCGTTCATGCGTTCAAAAAATACAGCATTTTAGCACATAATTCAAAATGGCCGACAGACAAAATGGCCGATCTGGAAAAATTGGATATCAGTCGACTCGGCATGAAGCCCTGAATCTAACGAGACCACGTTTAGGATTCTTGGACAAACCGTTCAGAAGTTATAAGCCAAAATAGCAATTTTTCATATCTCCGGACCAGTAGGTGGCGCTGCGCCGAAACGCAGCATGCAGCTTCAGGTCATGCTTGTGATGACATGTACCAAGTTTGGTCTGAATACGATAAAGCGTTGCAGAGATACAGCCTTACGTCTATTTTTGCAAGTGCTACGTACAATTTGTTTGTGCGTTTATCAAAAACGGTTAAGCGAATCAACTTGAATTCCATAACTTTTTGTCGGCACTGCCTGAAGATGATCTGGTGCAATTTTGGTGAGAATCGGACAAACCGTCTAGGACGAGTTCGCAAAAGTAGTTTTTTTGGACAATTCAATATGGCGGACATATTTTTTTGACGGAAAATTACGTCATAGAGTGCAATCGAATCGGCATGAGCTCAGGAATCAGAGGAAAAAAGAATTTTGTTGATACGCCTTACGGTTCAAAAGTTATTAGCATACAATTTCTGAAACTTTGGACAGGTGGTGGCGCTAGAGGGAATGAGTTAGAAACACCAAAATTGGTGTATTTGATGTTGGGAATGTCCTCTATCAGAATGTCAAACCAAAACAACTTTCCCGCATACGCTTCTATGGGCTGCCATAGACGCCCAGTCGGAAGAAGAAGAATAAGAACGGGAACAGATACAATAGGTGCCCGCACCTTCAGTGCTTGGCCCCTAATGAAAATGGCTTGGACAAAAATGATGGGACTGCCAACCTAATATTTTTAGAGGCAATCACCTCTAAAAAAAAAAAGTTTTTAGCTGTGTGTTTTGGGTCATTATCCTGTTAGAGGACCCATGACCTGCGACGGAGACAGAGCTTTCTGACACTGGGCAGGACGTTTCGCTCCAAAATGCCTTGATAGTCTTGAGGTTTTATTGTGTCCTGCACAGATTCAAGGCACCCTGTGCCAGACGCAACAAAGCAACCCCAAAACATAACCGAGCCTCCTCCATGTTTCACTGTAGGTATGGTGTTCTTTTCTTTTTTCGTCTGTGAAGCTGATGTGACTTGCCAAAAAGCTCCAGTTTTGACTCATCTGTCCAAAGGACATTCTCCCAGAAGGATTGTGGCTTGTCAATCTGCATTTTAGCAAATTCCAGTCTGGCTTTTTTTGTTTTTCTTTCAAAAGTCCTTCTTCCATGGAGCCCACTTTCGCTCAAAAAGCGATGGATGAAACTGAAACTGACGTAGCTTCACCGTGGAGTTCAGCTTGGATCTCTTTGGCAGTTATCCTTGGTTCTTTTTCTACCATTCTACCAAACAGCACAGGGACTACTTTTCTCCATTTAAGGCTGAATGACTGATTACAAGATGGAAGACATGTGTGATACTAATTAAAGAAACAAATTCGTTTGAAATATCACTATAATCCAATTATTTGTTATCTTTTCTAAGGGGTACCAACAAATCTTTGTAGAATAAGCAATAATTCATCTCTGTTCACAGCTTCTTTGCTTTATTCTATGACATACCAAAGGCATGCAAGTATACATGATAAAATTGCTTTTATTTTCATTACTTTTCAGGAGGATTGAAGCATTATTTCAATGAGCTGTAAGGAACAAATGTGAGCACGTCTGTATATATATATATATATATATATATATACATATATATATATATAGCTAAGCTTGAGCCACTACTGCAGCTCAAAAATTATTGTAGGATCAGTATGACAGTTTTTTGATACTTGATACTTAAATTTGTTTGTAGTAGCATACTTTATAATACTATATAATTTCTATATAGTAATTCAGGAAAGGTTTCTCAGTCATACTTGCAATGTCAGTCTGAAGTCTACATTACTAGCAGACATGCATTATTTATTTTCAAGTTATGATTATATACTGTATGCTCAAGAATTTTACAAGGAGTGAACCTGAAGGAAGCTGTCACAGCTGCTTATGAACAGCCTACATTAACTCTTCTTTGCCACCAGATGGAGCCATTGTCTTTATTTCAGCACAAACATCAAACCCCATTTCCAGAATAGACATGAAAAATGGCATATTCTCTCTGTGTGTGTGTGTGTGTGTACTTGTTTATGTGATTTATGAGGACACACATTTGTATAATGACATGCGTATTACACTGGTATTACAACTTAAAAATGGTTAATGAGGACATTTCATGAGTCCTCGTAATTCAAATAGCTTAAAAAACATAAAAAACAATGTTTTATTAAAAATGTAAAATTGCAGAATGTTTCCTGTGATGGACAGGTTTAGGGATAGGGGCAGTGTGTGTGTGTGTGTGTGTGTGTGTGTGTGTGTGTGTGTGTGTGTTTTATATTCTATTTTTTTACAGTGGCTTCTGCTCATAGCCGTCTCTCTATAGCAACAGTATTAACAGCCATGAAAGGCGTCTTAGACACTGTTGTGTCAGACACTGTCAACAGTTCCAGTGAAACACCTCCAAGCTAAAGACCTTGATGTATAACTTGGAACAGGTCACCAGCCGTATGACATGATCTTAAGGATCAGGGCTACACATAAATGTAATAACAGTGACAACCGTAAGCCATGCATATCAACATTCAATGCGTATAAATGCTGTGCTTATAATACACAAAATACAGATTACAAAAAAAGTGCATTCTATAAAGCACAAGTGCTGTCGATGCACTCCAGAGCAGAGAGGGACATCCAGAGGCTTTCATGTGACAGGCCATATGATGCAGTATTATTATATTGTGACCCAGATGAAGAAAAATGTTGCCCAGAGGTTTGCTCTTTCATCTTAGTTCAGGAGTTTCAAAAAAAATATTTTGAAGAAATAACAATAGACACGAATGACACAAGTGTTGACATACAGTAAGAGATCAGAGCTACTGTATTCAATTAATGTGGGTAGTGTTGGTTTTACTTTTAATAAAGACTAATAAAGTGTGTCACACGCGTTCAACAACATGTACATGTCTTCTGTAAAACAACCAGAATACAAAAATATGCTTAGATCGCCATCTAGCGGTCAAAAAGGAAAATGAGACACAGCTTGATAACTTAACAGCTTAAACCAAATACACACAAGCTTAATACAATTATTCTGGTAAGAGTGTATTTTTCAACAGCTCAGATCCTTTGATGAGCAATGTTTGGATTAATATTAAGATCTCTGGCACGATTGCAGACTTTGCCAAATTTGAGCACAGTTTGAAAACTACACTGGGGGGAAAGGAAAGCTGAAATTATTGTGTGATTTTTATGTTTGCAAATGACCTCATCAATCATACTTTCCTCGACTTAGAATGTAGTTTAGCTCTGTGTAATGAGTCTTCATTCCATGGAATCTTAATTGGTTACTGTGTAACCGTGTTGCCGTGTGTGAAGTGTGTGAATTCATTACTGTTTTTTTAGGAAATCCAGAACAGGTCAATACTAAAGTAACCTAAAAGCATATTTCCACGTCACCAGAATCAATTCTTTGTGATTCTGAATTGTAGACGTTAAAGCATTAAATAGAGTCTTTTCTTGCACCAAAGAATTTCAGAGCATCCAGAGCGAGTGTCTTCAGTTGCCTAGCAACAACAGCCCCAGTAAGGAGCGACCGGTGTGATGCTGTCTGGGTTTGTGAAGGTAATTCAGGGGGCAATCTGATTTTAAAATAGGTCCGTTGTGGGCGGGACCTGAACTTTACATAATTATTGCTGTGAGCTAGAACTCCCCATTTAGATTGGATGCATGTCAGAGTGATAGAAATATGATGGCGTTGACCCTAAAAGAGCAGTTTAACCAATCGACCCCATCTCTGCTCATGTAACTTTCGCATTTTGTGCAGAGGTTATCCTGACCTCACACGGTCAGCTTGTCAAGCTCTCTCAGTCTTTTGGGCCCGATAATACAGAAGTACGTCACGTGGGTTTGGTATCCTCCAGAGGTTTGTGGAAGTCTCTGAAGCCGATCATTTGTTTGCTTTGGGTGTTTTGCCATCTGTTTCTGCAAGATCAAAGTGATGCACATACAAAGCAAAGCATGTCTTTAAACCGGAGGACGCTTTGCATTAAAATGGTTTACCTCTATTAAAGGGCATATGAATAAAGTGCCCCTTGGCTATTTTGTTCCCCTTACTTTTCCAGGTTTTCCTGCCTTACTGAGGCTATGCTCTTTTAAAACAATTCCACACTGCCTTCAGCAAATCACCTTCTCTTTCAAGCCTCTCTCCATCCCCGTGCTTATTAAACTTTCATGGCTGATTTTTACTTTGATAGCATATGCATATTGTATGGGAGGTGGGTGGAAGCGGGGTTACACCGCGCGACTTGACCGGTCGCGCTTGCTCGAGTTAAAAGCTTTGCATTGTGTCACAACTGCTTCATGTCAGTATTATAACATGACATGCGCGTCTGATTGTTGTGCTTTTCCAGGGTTTGTGGTGATTTGTAAAAGTTTAAAGGTCCCGTTTTTCCTGTGTTTTTGAAGCTTTGATTGTGTGTACAGTGTGCAATATAACATGTGTTCATGTTTCGCGTGTAAAAAAACAGTATTTTTCACAAAATGTACTTATCTGTATACCTCTGTTTTCACTGTCCTAAAAACGGGCTGATGACTTCCTTGTTCTATGAAGTCCCTCCAGAAATATTTAACGAGTTCTGATTGTGCCAGTGGTTCCTGTGTTGTGATTGGACCGCAGTTTAGCGCACGCGCCGGATAGGTCACGCCTCTTACCGTAACGTGGATATGCCATGCGCTCAGTGTTATTGTAAACATATCTTTAATATTACCTTATCAATTTGAGCCGGAATCAGACCCGGAGAACATATGAAGAGGATCGATTAGAATCTGTTCAAGCACGACTTTTGCCGTTTGTTTCACAATGCTAAGCTGTTTATTTAGTAGTTGTCATACTTTAACGTTTGGCTGTTACCTTGAATTGGTTAAATTGTAATGTTAAATGTTACAAACTGTTATAAAAGCTTGTGGTATATGGTTTTGTCCGTCTGTTGAATTAACGATGGTGTTGTTGAATTTTAAAAATAAATGCATTGTTTATTCCTACCTTAGTTACACGTGAGCACGAGATTTGATTAGTAATATATGTTTTATAGGTGTACATGTGGTAACTGTGACAAAATACCAACGGAGGTTGAAAACATCTGCTGCAAAGAAATACAAAAAGTACTGTAACACCTCCTAATTAAATCATTTTTTGATGAAAATAACAGCGTCTCGACGACATGGCGACACACACTCTACAAACGCAACTCTTCCTCTTCTCTGTAGGAGCGCAACAAGACCACGCCCCTTTTTTTGAGTATTACTGTGGGCGGAGTCTAAAAACTGTTCTAGTGACGTCATTAAAGCAGGAAGTAGAGGATGTAGTCCGACCCGGCCGTTCGCTGTAGGCTTTGAAAGGGGACTACTGTTAAATCAAATATCTCACTTGGCATTGAACTTTGAGCTTTATAATTTTTACAGGTATTATTTATGCTCTAACAGCAACATTTCACACTTGCCAAAGTTTAAAAAAATGGGATCACGAAGAACAGGATCTTTAAAAGCCAAAGTGATGTTCAAACAAAGAGCATTGGGCAAAACAAATAAGCTGTTTGACGGTGGTGAGTTGAATTATTGTTAATATTATTACCCTGTTTACTTTTCAAATAGAAATATTCTCCATATTTCTGATCGTTTTTCACACCTGTCGTCTTTCGTGATGAAATAAATCCATATGTGCATAGAGTACAAGAGTTATTCTAGCAGACTGGGGGAATTTATGACTGCAAACTATTATAAGCTCAATCAATTTCTTGCTGTAAAACTTCATGTTGTAGTAGATATTACATCACTAAGAAGTGGCAGTAAGACTTTGCCAAGTAGGACATGATCCTGAATCAATTTCTTGTTGGTGCTGGAACAGCATTCCTGACCCTAACCCATTAACTACCCATAAAATCTGATTTTATTTTGATAATGTTGATGATTTGATATTGATCGAGCACCTAAACCCAGCCCTGAACCTAACATGTCAGCATGACATCATTAACCCATTTCATTTTAATGGGGACATATTCTGAAAATCAGATTTTTTTTTCCATGTTTAAGTGCTATTATCGGGTCCCCGGTGCATCTACCAACCCAGTTCAATTCAAAACTTGAATAACCCAGTAGCTTTGCTTTGGTTAACCTTTCTCTGCAAGCATGTCAAAAGATAAGCCGATCAGATTTCACTCCCCTTCTGACGTAAGATTATATTATAATATTACCGGCCCTTAATCTGCATGTTTCCACCTATGGCGACAACACAGCCCGATCTCATGGAAGTGCGTATCAATAGCACAAATTGTATTTATTGTGCAATTTATACACAAAAAATTATTGTGCATAATATGATACGCAATTTCCACGTGCATATGATACACACTTTCTGGCATCTAATATTTGCATGTACTCCACACCACTTATCCTACCCAAGGGTTTACAGTGCGTTTCATATGCACGTGAAAACTCTTTTTTTTTTGTGCATATTTTGCATGATAAATAAAATTCATGCTATAGATATGCATTTTCATGAGATCGTGTTGGCCAACAGTGTAACCAGTTCTAACGCAATGGCAAAGTTTGAGCAAAGCATGTAAACTGTTCTGTCGTTGAGCACAGACGATCACTGAACGCTATTGACCAGAACATGTCACAGCGGTCTTATAAAGACCTCAGGAACTGTGTACACTTGTGTAAAAAGTTAAACATGATGGTTGATGAGATGAATAAATGTAACTCCACAACAACTACATGTACATAAATGTATCCACTAAACATTCAGAAGGTCTCTCGTTAGGCTGAACTCGCTACTGGTTATTTCTGAGATTTTGGATGACTTAGATTATTTGCGTGTTTTGTTGTTGCCGGAGTATCCGAAGCTCGTGTAAAGGATCGGCCATCTTCTGAATGGGGAGGCAGGGAGAGCAGCTCATTTGCATTTAAAGGGACACACATTTTTTTTTTCATTTTAAGATCTTTATGTTTTATAATAAGTTACATTTTATTTAGCAAGCCTGAAACCATCTCGATCGTAGATAAAAAAGACAATTTACATCCAAAACAGTCAGGCAATTTACTAAGGAAATATATAAAAGTAAATATATGTTTTAAAGCTTTTTAATAGAGGTTGAGCCAAAAACCTGGGACTAGTTTTGTGAAAGTTAGTTTTGTGAAACAGTCTCCAACATTAAACGAACGATTCGATTGACAGCGGCGGTCCGAGAGGCAAAGTTGCTCAGAATGAAGAGGTTATGAATGTTGTTGGGCTTGTGTGAAAAATCTTGGAATTTACAATCCGTTACACACGTGAAAAACGCAAAGGCGCTGATTGGCTGATTTCTTTAGAATTTTTCACAGGCCTTTAGCGCTTTGAGTCAAGCGGGTTTCATTCCCGTCTGCCTGAGCACTTTTAGGGGAGAATGTTGATCCTTGAAAATTCGGACAATTACAATAAGGTTTCAGCTTGAACCCCTGAATATAAAATCAAGTCCCGTCCTGGTCCTACACTTTTGCTGTTGATTATTTTACATTAAGAAATATGTTACATAATAAAATTAAATATATACATTTCCCAAAATCCAGATACTTTCAGCCCTAAATCTTAATCGTAATCCTTTCGCTAATCATATTTCAGTCTGCTTGACAGGAACCAACAAAGATTCTTGCATGTCTATTATCAAAATCACTGTAAACATCAGTTAAAATGTGTCTCCATCCATGTATTTGGATGCATTTGAAGAGATTTAGCTGGCACGTCTGTTGCAAAGACTGAAATGAGATGTGGGAAGAGTGTGATGTCGTGTCCAGGCGCTGTGGAGCCAATCACACGCAGACAGCAGCCGTGTGCAAGCACTCCTGCAGATGTTCCCTGATGCATTTGCACCATTCTCCCTTTCCCTCATAAAATCACTTTGTCACATAGTAATGCATCATTTCACATACTGAATTTTTTAAATCTGGGCCTAGAAAATCCTTTCTGAGCAAGCAATATCCATTAGGGGGAAAATTATTCATGCGATTCCTATCCATTATTTATCAGTTGATGAAGAAAAAGATGTCCTCCTCACTTTGTCATTATTGTTGTCATCTGAAGCCGCAGCGCAGAGGGCTGGATCCTCAATTGTCAGAAAGTTTCCCAGCAGCTCTGTCAGATAAGTGAGAAATGACTGCAGATTAGATACCGATAGGACTTCAGGTGTGCTTGAAGCAGAAAGGATTCAATATTGCAGGTCTTCTGGTCCATCTTTATGTGCTACATGTGTGCGATTGCTTTTTCATGCGTTCTATGATTTTTGCATTTACAAATCAATCAGCATGTCAAGATCACAATATCATAGAGCAAGTAGCGAGAGCTGAGATCAGTGTTCATGGCCTTCATGTGTTTGTCTTGTAGATAGATGTGAGCTGATAAACATCATGTTCATCCACCTAAAAGGCTCTTTAAAAGCATATTATGGGTTCAAAAACGTGATATTTCAAATCACGGATGCTGATTGGTCAATGCAATCCAGCGATGCCTATACACACGATATAGAGACAGTTTTGATAAAAATATCTGCGGAAAAAACAGAAAACGATCCTGGTAATTTTCTGCCAGGAGATTATCAGTTAAGCGTACAAATATTTCCTTTCTTAACATAGTGCATCGGGCCTATTGTCTATGTGTTAATGTGTATAATTAATATAACAAAGCTAATATATATATATATATATATATATATAGATATATATATATATATATGTAGATATATATATATATATATATATATATATATATATATATATATATATATATATATATATATATATATATATATATATATATGAAGACTTCAGATGTAAAAGCCTCTAAGTCCATCTAAAGTTTTTGTTTAATATTAACATTTTTATCAGGCTCCTCTGTATAGGTTACCCAAGTACTGGCATTTCTGAGTGGGCTGAGGCTGGGATTTAGTGAGTTTGAAGTAAAAGTATTTGATGGACGTATACTATGTGCGGAGTGCATTCACTCAATTTTATTATCTCATTTTTGACAGATGTGGGATTTAGAGGCTTTTGCATCAGATGTCTTCATATATATATATATATATATATATATATACACACACACACTGACCAAATTTATAAATGCAATTGCACCTGTGCAATAATCATGCTGTCTATGTCACGACACACACAAGGGAAAAGGTAAGATCCAATAGCAGTTTATTAATAGGGTAATCCGTTCTCACAACAGTCCAGGCAAAGGGTCAAAAGTCCAATAAGGCAATCCAAAAACACAAGACACGAACAGTAACAGGCAGGAACAGAAGTGTGGGGGACAATATACAAGGACTCCGTGACAAACACTGAAACTGACAGGGTAAATATACACAAGTGCTAAACGAGGTGACGAGAAACAGCTGAACACAATGAACACTCAGTGACAGACAGGATCATGGGAAATGTAGTGAGAATGCCTAGACACCGTGAAAACTGAAGACCTCTAGTGTTTAACCCAGGGGAACCACCAGACACTGTGACAGTCTAACCAGCATCTTGAAATGCCACACCTGTGAGGTGGATGGATTATATCGGCAAAGGAGAAGTGCTCACTAACACAGATTGAGACAGATTTGTGAGAAATAGGCCTTTTGTACATAGAAAAAGTCTTAGCTCTTTGAGTTCACATCATGAAAAATTGGGGGCAAAAACAAAAGTGTTGCGCTTATAATTTTGTTCAGTGTGTGTGATATATTAATGGATTGTCTATTTAGAGGGTATTTACACTAACTCCACCCAGCAATGTTTGATTGAGTCAGACAAATTACCAAAAAAAAAAAAAAAAAAAAACATATGTTCACAGGAGCCATGGCATGGAGAGTAAGAAGAGACATACCTTTTGACAAAACTGAGTTCAAATTTGCCATTTTTATGATCCAATTCTTCATCCTATTCTGATCACATATCAGCTCAGAGAGGCCTTTAAAATCAGCATGAAAGGGAAGTTGTTGAATGATGCCCCTATCTGAGTGAAATGGCTTGTAGGACAGGACTTGACATGAGCAATTGATTGGCTGGTCGGACGGTTGTGGTTTGCTATTGGTGGATGTCATGTGATTGACAGGTTGCTCCGCCTTCATCATCAGAGAAGAGAAGATATGCTGCAAGAAGGAGGGGAAGATATTCTGATTCAAGATTATGAGTGCATATGAATTGAACACAGTAATGATCCGTGTGGATGAATCATTTAAAGTAGACCTATAATTTAAACTGGCTGTGGGCTGATTTGACAGCCTTTGAGGACACTTTACTGATCAGCAGTTTCAATATTAGGGTTAAGTAGGGTGTAGGCGTGGGCTATAGGGATTGGGACAAGCAATGTGCCAATAAGGCAACATCCATATAATCAATGTATAATCATATTCACTAAATCACATTTGTGCAAATAGCTTTTGCCAAAGTTTTATGATTTTAATGAAATGTTTTAATAAAATTGTGCATCCTTAATATATTTACTATGCTCATTTCTAAAAGCAAGAATGCACTCATGATGCTATGCTATAAGACCCATATGTTCTTTCTGACCATTTCATTTCAATACCATATTTATAAGGAGTCAGTCCTCTCTTTGTTGTATAAGAGCTTACACTCTTCTGTGAAGGTTTTCCACTAAATCTGAACATGGCAGATGGGATTTTCTTCCATTCAGACACAAGAGCACGAGTGAGGTCAGGCACTGATGCTGGGCAATGGGGCTCAAAATCAGCATTACAATTCATCCCAAAGGTGTTCAGTGGGGATCAGGTCCGGACTTCGTGCAGATCAGTCAAGTTCTTCCACACCACATCGGCAATTCAACACCATGAACCTAAGAGAAACCTCTACAAGCTGTTGTGCCAAATTTGCAAGCCCAGAATTCTCTAGAATGATTTGCTTCAATGAGCCAAACCAAACTAGATAATTTGAAGGCTTTGAGACATGTGTTGTATATTGTGATTTTAGTAGACTATCAGTGTATAACATCCTTTTGTTGTTGCTTAAAAACAAAATGCATCTTGATGCATTGAAAATAGGATGAGAAAAACACTGCCAACCACAATAAAAGCCTCTACAACAGTCGAACCGCACTGTAGCCCGCAGACGCAGCGCTAGCTGAGCGCAGGAAAGCCAGTGGTTGTGTTAACGGTCCCTGCCTCTCTCGTTCTGTTGCGCGGGTGACAAAAGGAGCAGATGGAGGCTTTGCAGGTGGGGAGAGTCTGGAACTTCTGTTCCTGGGGACGCTGGAGAAATAAAGCTGCGAGTCTATCTGAATATCGCCCTCGCTGTGAGCTTTGCTACTGATGGTGATAAATGTATACACGCAGACTCTTGCACAGCTGAACAGATTGACCAGACTGGGACGCCATTGAGTTTGGACTCATTGGAATTCATGTTCTTGGAATCTTGTCTTCTCATTATATAGGTCAAAACAGGATTATCACTGAATAATGGCTTACTTTTTAGTGCCCTTAGGACTGTATTTAAATGCTGTTTTTGAGTTATTTTGGCATTATTATGATGAGTGTCTGTTTGGCATGTTTTCTCATTTCCTGTCTCTTACTACCTCACCTTTGTTTGTTACTTTCTGACTTTGAAAATGTTTCTCCCCAGTGTAATTAATAATTCATTCAGTGGCTTCTTTGATGTGCTTCTAGAAGCTGTATTTTCTCCTAACCCCCACGATACCTCCCAACAGTCCACGCTTCACCTTGCACAACCTCTATGCTCTCCATAACAATGACCTCCTCTCAAAACAGAAACACAATGTCTTATTTATAGATTGATCAGAGTCAACCTTTTAGCAGTACAGTACAGTATGTCTGATTCACTCTTATTTTCAGTGACAACTTGTATTGGTAACAAATATCTAACTTAAAGAAATAGTTTGAAAATGCATTGCACCCTGTTCAGTGACATTGGCACGTTGCATTGTGGAAATCCATCTGGTGGCACCACAGGACATTCAAACTTTCCACATATCCAAATGTGACTTTATTTGGTTACAAGACATGCACACCAAGGGGGTCGATAATGCTATCTGCTCATCTCAATTCATATTCATCTCAATGGAAGCTGCTCAGCTGGCGGCGGGCCCCCAGCGGAGTGCAACTTCTTTGTTGCTAGCTTTATGTTTTTTTGGACCAATCATCTGAGCCATAAATGCTATGTGACTCTGTGAATCAGTCTGGACCTGCACGATACACATGGCAACCATGGTGGCAAACACAGTAACACACACAGTCTCAAACCATCCACTAGTAAATAGACTAAGCTGTGACGTCAAAGGACGGGGGAAATAAAAGCCCTTAAAAGTGCACACTCACTAACGATTATTTGGTAGTTGAGTAATTAGATCCTCATCTGCATACCATTTGCATATGATTATTCTTCCACGTGATAACATGTTTAACGGTACAAGACATTAGGAAAATATGAAATACGGATGTGCTGTCACATTAATAAAAATAATTTAGTAGCCTGTCCTTGCCTTGTTTTTGAATAAATAAATCAAATAGTGTAAAATACATTTCAGAGAAAGCTTTTCTCAATCTTTTCCACTGACCAAATATTATTTGTATTTGATTTATATTTGTAATGGAAACAGATAGACCTTGTTGTGCATTATATTTGCACAATCTGCTATTATCATGATAAGCAATTATCCCTGTAGTTAAAACATTAAAACACAGCATGCCAGAGGAAAAGTGTTCAAAAGCATTGCATCCACGACAAATACTTATAGGCTATTTATTGAATATATATATATATATATATTTTTTTTTTTTACGTTTCAGTAAATTTCATGTAGTTTAGCCCAAGTGTTTAACTTATTAACATATTTAATTTAAATGTTTATATCAGATGTAAAACATAGTTTAAATCATTATTTTATCTAAACTGTTATTGTGAACATGCACTGAAATTTATGATTATGACTTATAATGAAGATTTATAGTTTTAATTAATCTGCCATTAGATATGCGGTCAGTTTCACTAAACGGCCCAACGCGCTCGCTGGCGCGGACATTTAAGATGTGGATATTTGCTTCAAGTGATAGGCTTGGTGAGTGAAATTATATTTGTATTATCTTTCTGTATATGTATAGTTTAAAAAAAAAGTGACCATAAAGACATAACTCCAGCTCACCATCGGTGTCGCCAAACTGCTCCGTCTCCAAAACGTTTGTATGCATGGGTCAGAGTTTGCGTGCAGGTGCTCACATTTTTCCATCAAGTTAGTTTTTATAAATCACAACCCATGCGTCAGAAGTGGCGTACGCCTCTCTCAGGGCCTGCTTTGTGCGTACGCAACGGTTATAAATGAGGCCCCAGGTGATTGTTGTTGTTTTACACACTTTACAGCAGGATCAAATCCTTAGCTGTGTCCCAATTCACTAGCTGCATCCTTCGAAGGATACGCACTTCAAAGGCAACACCTTCAAATCGAGCATTCTTAAATGGGACGGTCCAACATATATCCATGGTCTAGCCCAGGGATGTGCAACATCAGTCCTGGAGGGCCGCTGTCCTGCAGAGTTTAGCTCCAACCCTACTTAAACACACCTGATCAAGACATGATACATCTCTTCAGGATTACTAAGGCCATAGTTGAGTTTTTTATTAGGGTCTGCAGGACATCAGCACTCCAGGACCAACATTGCCGTCCCTGGGCTAGACTATAGGATTGGTCTTTTCGTCTTGCACTGTACTTTTTTTTTTTAAGTTAAATTCAACTGTCTGAATACAAAACAGGGTTCACAACTTATCTAAATATGTTCACCCTGGGCTATTTATGAACATAATAAAGATGATAAACTATATAAAATCACATGTTTGTAAGATAAGTCAACATTTGACCGCGGAGGATGCATCTGTTGTATCTTTCATTGCCCGGGAAACAAAGGACGCATTTGGAAGAGCCTTTGATTGTGACACAATCAGCCTTCGTATGCAGCCTCTGACTTGGGATGTCAATTGGCCAATCAACATTTAATTCAATTGGCCACTTCTTTACGATAGAAATGCTACAGCCACTTGAAGAAGAACATGTGGACAATATGTGTGGTTTAAACTTTTAGGTTGAAATCGTGATGAACAGGTTTATAAATTATTTATGTTACAAATCTGATGAAATGGTGCACATTGCATTCTCAAATGAACGTTATAAGCAACCCAAGCTCACAGCATATGCAGAGATGTACAGTAGCTGCTGAGACGCATGTGAATTGTAACAGCGCAACACTTTGTTATGAAACACGAAGCGTGCCAGACTTTATATGCCTTCCCAAATGCATGTTATTGGAAACCCAAACAGTGTGTGTGGAGCAGAACGAAGCTGGTCTGAGAAGCTGGAAGAAATCTGCATGTAAATAATCATGAGTGCCGCGCTTCACTCTGAAAAAATATTCACATAGAATTATTACATATGATATTTTTTTATCGAATAAATGTAGCCTCAGTGAGCATAGAGACCTCTTTCAAAAAATCCTATACCAACCCCAAACTTTTGAAATGGTATATGCTAAAATATTAGCAGAGAAAAGAAAAACAAATTCTGGGTGAATTGTTCCTTTAATGGAAGCAGTTTTCATGTTTCCTGGATTTAGAGCTAATCAAACCCTATATCTAATTTAGTTTTCCCTCTCAGGCACTTGGGAGTTATTATACTGCCTATAATAGTCTTGTTTCAGCAAAAGGAAGTTTTGCTTTCCTTTTTATGCAGCGTAGGGAAAATATATCCCATAGCTGTTCTTAATAGTTTGTGTGAAGCCTCAGCCAATCAAATCACTGCTACCATCCAGTTATTTAAGAGGGGATGGATTTATATTTGGTTATCATCAAGAACACATACAGTACTGAACAATAAACAATTATTACCGTCTCAACCCTATATTGAACTACATATCATTTGTGCTTATATTTAAACATAATGACACGACAACATAAGATGATATGATATCCTGACTAAAGCAAACCGTTTTGCAAAAAAAGATTTGTTTTAAACCACCTCGTAAACAATAATAGCTTTACTTCTCTCTTACTGTAACGCTAGAACCAATGATGATGAAGATGAAATAACATAAAAATGATTACGAACAAGATTTAACATGCGAGACAGTGCGTCTTTACACAAACAACAACCGACAATGAGCAGAACGCTGATAATTAACTGAAAGACGAACAGCTGTGATGAATGGTGTTGGTGTCCATGGTGACAGATTGTGGCGGGAAAATAGAACAAATGCCAGACACACGTGATGAATGAAAACCAAAACAAACCGAACATGACTGTGACACTTACATATATGCATGTGGCAGATGATGTTATCCAAGTTGAGCTACAGGAACAGTATGTTACCGTCTGCGTTCAGCCCAGGTCAGTCTGGGGTCTCCTGCACGTCCCATTGTGCTGCAGTGACTTTGCATGCCTGGCTCTGTACATTAACCTTCAAAACAGCACTAAATGCTCCGTTCTCTGGCTGAAAGCGATCTGCTCTCCGCAGAAGTGTATGCTGCAGTTTTTCTGAGGAGTCTGGTGTTACTGCACTTTGATGAGGGTTTCACTGAGTAAATGAATGTCTATCATTTGAATACAAACTAGATTTTTACATCTGAAGAAAAGTGTGAGTGGTGTCTTCGCATGCAACTCTGACCACAGTTGTGTGTGTGGATTGCTGCCAGTGATGCTGTATGTTTGACAAAATACATGTTTTCCATCCCCCCGCACACCTGTTCTCGCAGACATCATGCATCATCAGTGTGTTTCGTGCTATGCAGAGTTAGACAGACGTCAGTCACCGAGAGCCACAAACGTAACAGTAGCCGCCTTTTACCGTTCTTCCTGAACAAAAAACAACAGCGTATGCTATGTTCATAACTACTGTCATTTGGAAGAGATGGAAACCCGTGACATTATATTCGGAGCTGTAGTATATCATGCAGGGACAATAAACAGGCCGAGAATCACTATTGAAACACGTCTTTACTGTCTTACTTCTGGGAAACAGACTACCAACTACAGGTGCCACTTGGCTGGGGTAAAACACCAATAATCGTTGGTTAAAAAAAAACTTAACACAATAACTGCCTTTGCAATAATGACCCACAAGGTGGCAACCTCAAACTGTCAATCACACAAATCTATTACAGGAGCGGTTCGTGACTCTAAATTATGCGTTTCTATGTCAACACCATCAACGCTGAAATTAATCTGCAGCAGTCAGGTGGTACAAGTCAGTGTCCCCCTGTGGTGAAAATCCAGCTTTTAATGTTGTTTATATGTCTATGTGGTGTTTTTATTGTGCTTTAAGACAAATCATGTGTAAATCAACAGCATTGCTGAGTATTTTCTGCTTAAAACTGCAGTGAACCAAAGACAGTCTCAAAAACACGGTTTGAAATCGCTGGTGTTTTCTGACGTCACAAACTACCTTGTAACCAATCAGATCAACGTGTGATCGTCAAACAGTGGATCTCTGAGTGAGTGAGTGAGTGGAGGCGGGGCTCATTTGCATATTCGAAGAACCGCGTATACTAAATGAGACAAGGGTGTCAAGTTACATTCAAGATATTTTAGGGCATGACATTTTTTTGCAAGGAAAAAACGTTTAAATATGTAATGTTGGTGATTATTTTATTCATTATGTCCATTATTATTGTAATGTTATGTGCTTTGAGACATGAGGTAACCTAACGCCGTCTCTTGTGATGCTTTGCAGACTCTGCTGTGTGTGTTCATGTGTTTTGAAGGAGGCGTGGCTTTGGATACGCTCTGAAGAGAGGGTGTGTGTGATCTTATGCTTTCAAAACTAGCTCGCTATTACTAGCCTCTCTGAAAATCACCCACCCTGCCTTTAAATGACTGGGTCAGAGAGTTGGTTTCAGAGGTTTAGAAAGGGTTGACAAACGGTGACACCTCTGAGATCTGCTTCCAAGACTATTAGACATTCATTAAATATGCATGGTAATGACTTTACACCGTCCTAATTGCTTGTAAAACAATGATAAGCTGTAGAATAAACCTCTGACCTCACAGTTCAGGATTGGGCAACATGGAAATTGTTAGCTGGATTGCGGTGGGCAGCGCAGAAGTCAATTTTGAGGCGAGTCCCAGTCTACTGGATCCACCTGCAAAGACCTGCTCACTGACATTGGCAGGTTGCATTCTGGGAATCCATCTGGTGGCTCCACAGACAGGAGGAAACCTGCTAATTAGCTCTCTCTGTAAAGGGGCTGGGTCGAAGCGAATTCCCAGCTGTCATTAAACATACTCGGAAAGGGGGAGAAGGAAGAAAAAACACCAGGGATCCAATGCTCTAATTCCTCTTTTTAGAAGAAGAGAGAGCCGAGGATCCGGTTGTGTTTTGAGACGCAGAACCTCTGTGAAACGCAACCCAGAGTAAAACGCTGCTTCATTGGGATGTGTGTGCTGTAATGAACTGCTTTATTGTCGCTTTGTGCAGCTTTTGAAAGAGGAAAAATCCCTTGGCGTCACCTTTGGCACACCTTCTTTTCAAACCCCCGCAGAGCCTCACGGAGACAGAAGGCTTGAAATCACACGAGGGGTACTAAAGTAGAGCAACAAAATATGCAGAAATAAACATAATAGCTCTCCGATGACTGACTTGAACAAACACACACCATAAGTGGCTTCAGTCATTTCGGAGTGAAACACAAAGGCCGGAAAAGCTCCAGTTTGGCGATTAAAGCTCACACACTGAGAATTCTCAATCTCCATTCCCTTGAGAAATTGTGTTTGCACACACGGCCTGCGCAAGCATTCTCATTCAATGATTAAATTACTGTTTTATCCAGGAAACTATAGCAGCCATTCAGATCCAAATGGCTTTAATCTCAGCGTTCCGGTTGCCCAGTCACCGAGTCGACAGCGACTGCTCGGAATTATAACGCTGATCACATGACTGCATCCGACCAATCAAATGTTTCCTGAAATGAGAACTCTACAAAAAATGAAGCAATTGCATTAAATATAGAAGAGGAGTGAAATGAAGTGATCTGGATGCAACTGCATTCTCTTGAATGTACAAATCAAGAAAAAAGTTATTTGTCATCAGGGCTTGACATCAACACCCGTCGACCCGTGTATCTCAGCAGTGGCGAGTAACGCGCAATGTAGTGTTGTCAAAAATATAGATTTTTTGATACATTTCGATGCTGAAATATCTAAAACGCGTCCAATACTCAATACGCAGAATAGATTACACGATCCCAGCGTCTTTTTTTCTCTCTCTCTCTCCCTCTCCTCACTCACTCCATGCATTTGCTCCGGATGAATATTGTTGCTGTTACAAGGATTGAATTTTGGTGTGAGATTGTGTGTATTGAGCATATTTTTACTCATTCCCGCAGATGTTTTGCACATACACAAATTGGAGGCACATAAAGCCACCTCACTGTAATAAATTGAGTTATTTTTCACTGTTTATTGCACTTAATCAGTCAAATACACACAAAATAATGTCAAAATGCCGGGTCTTGGTGAGAATTATATTGCAGTTTCCCCCCATTATTATATTGATGCCAAAATTGTGGCCAGTGAAGATATTGAGTGGCTAGTGACTTTGGAAAACACTAGCCAAAGCCCTGTTTGTTTGTTTTCCTGGTTTATATTCATATTTCTGCAGTATAAGGGGAAATGGTCACATGGGCAAGTTGTCACAAGCTTTATACCTTTCATAAAAAGAGGTTGGGGCAAGTTGTCACATTTGTTTTAAAGTTAATTCATTATAATGTATCCTGCCCAAAACAAAGATTTGGCTTGATTGCACACCCACTATACGAATTGGTCTATATAAAAACTGCTTTTCAAAAAGAATCCTTGATAAATGTTTCCTGTGCAAAGTGTTACAGCCGGCCCAGTTCCCCCTGTAAAACACACATCAATTAGTCCGAATCAGATTGCTTTGTTATTTTGCTATTCTGTTTTTTATGTTGCCTTATTGGTTTTATATTGTGGAAATGCAATTCACATAATTCAATAGCAAAAAGCTCTCTATAGATGTCCTGGAAAGCAGGGTTACTCACACCCCCTCTCTTGCATGTGTGTGTGCGCTTCTGGTTTCCTAGTAACCCGCGCCTGTGCTGGCGTTCCCGAACACTCAAGCGTGTCCGCGCAGCGCGCACTCGTGAAGCTCGTGTGGGGAGCTCACGAACACGCAGGACCAGAGCATCAGGAACATACAGGCAGGAAAAACACGGGAATGTGACTGGAGTGTAAAGGATGATGGATGCGTTCGCTGGAAAGGTCACACGAAATGCATGAAGAGCGAGTGGGAGGAAATCTTAACGCAACTGCAACGGATTACCAATAACACACACGTATCAAGGCTTTTTTTTGTTGAGGGAACAGGAATACCAGGAATGGGGGATTTGATATTTCACCAAAGCAGGTGAGTTGTTTATGAGGATAATGGTTGTTTATGAGGATAAGTTATTAGTCACCATACGGCGGTGCGCACCGCTATATGTCTTATCGCAAGATCTCTTGTGCCAGGATTGCCACTTGACAATTTGGCGAACTTGAGTGTTGCTTGTGTCTGTGGAGACGAGATGTGCAGTTCTGTAGATGAAGCACAGCTGAAGTGAACTAGACAGGCTGCGATGCTGGTAAAAGTAACAGGAGGTGAGGATGAGGATCTCTTGCACTTGTTACACCCCATCTCCATCTGCACTGCAAGCGAGCGACGCGACACAACTAGGCGTTCTAGTTGCGTCGCGTCCTACCGCTCGCCGAAAAAAGTATTTGATTGGTCGACGTCGGGATCCCATCCGCAAGCTCGAGAGACGCGTCGCGTCGCGCGCTAGAGGTCTGGACGGCTGCGGTGATTTGTATAGTTTTGTCGCGTCCCTACAGATGGCGTGTTATTTTAAGCGTCTTCCATGACGCGTTCATGTTACGCGTGGATTCCATTACGAGCTGATGATTGGATTCATGTTTTGTCTTTAGACTTTGAGACTACTGTAAATGTAATGTCAATATTTTACAGTTAATTCACATTAATGTTATGTATCATAATACATAACATAGAAGCGTTTCCATGCAGTATACACACACACACATACATGCAACATGCCTATGGGTAGCAGATGAACTTTTTTTTAACCACCTAGCTATATATATTTTTTAATTCAATTTACATATTGGTATAAGGGAAAGTGTATAGTTTGGGTCTGTAACTGGTCTCCATTTCCTTTGGATTTTTTTTTTTTTAATTTAATTAAAATGGCAAAAGGTCCTGCTGTGTGACTAATACATTTTTAAAAAGTACAAATATGCCATGTAGCCTCAGCTAATATGAACTCATAAAAACTGTATTTAAATGATAGAAGAATTTGAAAACATTTTTTTGTTTGAAATAGTTTTAAATTAATTATAGCGTGTCAAACCATGGGGTACTTCTAAATCATTTACTGGCAGCTACCCACATTCAACAAATGCTTTTTGTTCAGTTGCTTCACATGAACAAAAATACTGCATTATTAAATAATGACATGTTAAACTGGCTGGTGTTAGTGCTGCTCATATTTCCACTTAAGACAGACGTAGTTGGCTTTACAGGTTTAAGACTGTAAAACTGTAGTTTGAAAGACTTGGGTGATGATTTGCACTGAATTGCAATGCAATGCAGAGAGAGAGAGAGAGAGAGAGAGAGAGAGAGAGAGAGAGAGAGAGAGAGAGAGAGAGAGAGAGAGAGAGAGAGAGATGTGCCTTGGAGTTGTCATGGTGATTTGGTGAATAAGCAATTGTCTGTAAAGGCGACACATTAAAAGGGTTTGCTGTTGCCATTGCCTATCAGTGAAGAGCATATTTCAGCTCGGGTTAGAGTTGGGTTCGGGCTAGGCTTATTGCGTTGTGAGACAATACATCGCAACTTAAGTGATTGTGATTGGTGGAAGTGAGCCTGGAAGTGGATGGTATCTCCAAAGAAAGCCTAATTCCGTAGCCCTGCCATTCACGCTGGTTTATCCTGTGTTTTTACGCAGAGAACCTGTTTATGTGCTCTGGCATTTAGTGTCTGGAAGGATTATGCACGCTCCTGCTTTTGAATTTCCTCTCTCTACCAATGTCTTTATTGGTATTTTGGCCTCGTACACTGGTGTTTTTGAAGCAGCCGCTGATTTAAATCCGTTCTGAATGACACATCCGAGATCTGAGCTCTTGGTGACGTCTGCTTTAATGTTAAAGAAACAAGTTGTTAGAAATCTGCTGGTCTTTTTCACACAGACCAGATCAATCCAGAACAACTGTAGAAATGTGTAGAAAACTTCTATAGCTCTAGCCTGCACTTGGACCATCACATTTAAAACATGCAAATAATAGTATAATAAAATGTATAAACAATATTTTTGTTTTGTTTTCTAGTCAAATATAATGTCTGAACATGCTTTAAACAAGATAAATGCACAATTACAGAAAAATGCATAAGATATTAATACTTGTTTTCAGGGTAGAGTTTTGAACTTTCCTAGAAAACAATGTCATTAAGGGTAAGAAAAATTATATAATAATATAACACGCAGTCTCTAAAAAACAAGTCTTAAAGGGATAGTTCACCCAAAAATGAAAATTCTGCCATCATTTACTCTCCCTCGTGTTGTTCCAAACCTGCATGAGTTTCTTTCTTCTGCTGAACACAAAAGAAGATATGTTGAAGAATGTCGGTAACCAGACAGTTTTTGGACCCCATTGACTTCCATAGTATTATTATTTTTTGTTTCATAATGGAAGTCAATGATTTTTGGGTGAAGTATCCCTTTAATATCTTATGCAGTTTGCTATCCTTTAGTTCTTTTTTGTTTAGATGCTGCTTTTTCCTGTTAACTATATAGAGCATATAACATACATGTTGATCCTGAAATAAAAGCTAATCATCTAATTCAATTTTATGTTAAGGTTATTGGTAGGATTTGAACATCACACCCTGAATGTTTTAGGGGATGTTAATGGTTTTAGTTGTGATTATTGCTCAGTTATTTGCCAGGAAAGTTTCCCATTTGGCAAAATGGCCGTCTCACATCTTTCCCACAGTTTAATGTATAAGAATCAAAGGGATTTAGCTTCATGGTCAATACATCTCGACTATGATATACTGCAACAAATCTTTGCTAGTAGCTACTGGGTTTTTCCTGTCTTTATTGTTACTACAATTTTCCATACACTGAATGATGGGAACACTTTGATGTCATGCTTGAAAACAGAAAACAGAAAACAAGAAAAGCCCTATAGCATCAATCCTGCTGCCGTAGTCTCTCACTGTTAGATCAAATCAGGTGATCTGTTCTCCGAGTCACCTTTACTGACCTCCGTGGTTGAAAAACACTGGACTATTGCCATCACTCAGATGAAGGTCACTCTGACGACAGTAATTCATCTGCCTCTGTGCTTCAGCTTAAAGTGTCTGAACGCAAAATACTGCCGAGAACCGAGAGCAAACAATGACTGGTGTGGTTTTCTGTCAGTTTACTGCTAAACCTCAACCGACTGAAACGTCTTCAGAAACTCTTTTAATGGATGAGAAAAAAACACTCATATAGTCATATATTAAAGTCATATTTATATATATGGTAAGTAACACTTTACATTAAGGTTCATTAGTTAACAGTATGTTTTAACTAACATGAATTAACCATGAGCAATACATTTATTACAGTGTTTATTCATCTTTGTTAACGTTAGTTAATTGTTAGTTCACAGTGCATTAACTAATGTTAACGAGATTTTAATAATGTATTAGCATTTACAAAGATTAATAAATGCTGTAGAAGTGCAGTTCATTATTATTTCATGTTAACTAATGTTATTACACAGCTCTGTGGAATACTTGATTCTGATTGGTCAATCGCGCAGTATAACAACCGCTGAGAACAGAAAACACAGGCTCATCCGGGTCACTGAAGTCAGCAGCGCTAACTAGGGCTGCACAATTAATCGAATTTCTAATCGCGATTCCGATTCCGGATGCCACAATTTCATAATCGTTGAAAGGCACGAAAGTCCACTTACATTATTCTGCGTGCTTAAGAAGTGTGTTTAGAGCATGTTACGTTGTGAGAGGAGAATCACGACCACTTCAGAGAACACAGCACATTAGGAACTACCAGTGACGTAAGTGTACGCTGAAATATAAAGTCTTTGACCTCAGAAAAACGGACTTTCCTGTCAGCCGTTATACAGCGCTAGTAGCGAGCACTCTTCAATTGCACACAATGCGGCGGCGGCGCGCTGTATATCGCTTCACTATCTAAAGCGCAAAATAAACTACAAGCATGCAACGTCGTTACGTTGTAAATTAGTAGCCCAAGTCACGAAATAAAAGTAAAATACCAATAAATCATGTTACTGGTTTGTCATGTACTAGCTGAGAAGGATTTGCATGCAGGTATGATGTTCTTTCTATTCATCAGGAGCAGTTTCCATGTTTCATTAACAGTTCATGTTAGTATTGTGTATTCACCATGTTTTCATAACCCCAAAATGCCACTTTATTTTAACTATGGGTTATTTTGAATATTTTTAAGTGACTATGGTGGCTCACCAACATTGTATTATATTATATATATCATGTGGAAATGTGGGTCCCATGGCCAAACGAGTTGAGAACCACTGGTATAAAGCTATTCAAAACTTCATTCAATTTAAACTGTGATCATCGTTATTAATAATTGTAATTAATTACAATTTCAAGCGAATAATCAAAAATTATGATTTTTCTCATAATCGTGCAGCCCTAATTAAAACTCAGTCATATCAATATTTTGTGTACAGTTATTTAATCAAGCCATCGAGTATCATCGACTCGCTTGTTTCATACAAACGCAGCATTTTGTGACTATTGTTTTGTACACTGTTGGATTATAAAATACAAACAGGTACGATTTTAAAACAGTTTAATCTGAAATCAATATCTCTTATCTCCATAATTATTTATGAGGTGAAATTCTGTGTAAAATGTGGTATGACTGTATACCGTATCGTTTAAATGTCCGTCTAGTTTGAGCTTGCCGCGCTGCAACTGCTCTCTCCGCGGAAGCTTTTGTGTTTAAAGATCTAATAAAATAGGTCAACTCAGATTCAGATAAATATTTTGTGTGTAATTATTTACCTATGTGGCAAGTAGTTATAAGCAAGTAATAAGCGGGATAATGTACATCCAGCTGGTCGTTCTTCAGGCTCCGTCCTCATCACCCTGACGGGGTTTATTCTGGGAGAACAACCGGCTGGATGTACATTATCCCTTACTTAACTAACAAACCTTACTCTAAAGTGTTACCATATATATACATTTCAGACACACAATGAGCCCTTTCGTTTGATAGCTTTATGGGTGAGTCATGAAATTATTACATTTTACCCAAAAATCACAACAAACAAATGAAATTATATCTTGCACAACAGAAAATTAAGACTATTGTTAGGACCTTACTTGGAAATGGCAAGGATAATCTTCACTACGAAAGCATCCAACAATTGTGTGTTCAAAATGTACAAATTATTGATTGACAATATTCTGCCCATTTCTCTTTGAAAACCTATTGTAGTCGAGTTCAGTTCCTATATACTTTTAAAGTATTTTCAAATGGATAAGTTCCTCTTTTTCACAGGAGCCCAGCAGTGATGCATACACATCAGCGTAAATAGCAGAGAAAGATAATAGGCTTGATTTTACAGATCATTTCAGCTTCCATATTCCCTTTGCTTTCATTCAGAGCTGAATTTAATGGCTCTCTATGAGGATGTGAGCTGCCCTTGCCATTTGAAAGGACTGCTGGTGCGCTCTTGGTTTAACTTGCACGCGAATGCATTTGTATAAAGCACACTCGCATGCACACGCTTAATAGCCATTTCACAGATTTAATGTCGGGCAGTAAATCTTGCACACATGTCTTTCAAGATGTCTCCTTGTGTCCTCTACAAAACCCCTGAGATCCTCTGTCAACCAGACAGGTCCGTCCAGGCTTATTACAACGAAAAGGCTTTTTAAAGGAGCTTTAGGCATTTGTTGGATGCAACATAACAATTTGGCAATTCAAATCTTTTAGAATAAACTAGGAGTGTGTAGAGACAGTTTTGATTAAAGGCTAAAAGGGAAAAGTCCTGTTGAAAAGATAAGCCTACATATCCACTACATATCAGTCTCTTGGCAAGCGAGATGCCACTAAAAAGCAACAGGAATGGAATCTAAATGTTCTCGGCCAGCATTCCTCTGACCTTGCCTCAAAAGATCTCTTATACTCTCATAAAGCAGACTAAAGCACCGCACTTCTCAAAAGGACAAGGACGCCTTTATTCCAGGCTCCTTATTTATGATCTATTTACCAAAGAGTAGGACAAATGACCTTGCATCAGCTATTTTGCAGAGTTATACAAATGTGAAGGTTCTGCTTCTGTTCAAACGCCCGACATGACGGCAGGTTGCAAAAGTGTGAGGCTACAGAGAAACAAATCAATTAGAGGACAGGAATTGAATAGGCATTTAAAATGTTAAAGTCCCCCTGTGGTGAAAAATAAGGTTTTAATGTTGTTTATATGTATATGTGGGGTTTTTAATATGCTTTAAGACAAAACATGTGTAAATTAAAAAGTCGACATCCTTAAAAGTATTTTAAAGTATTTTCTCCTTAAAACTGCAGTGAACCAAAGACAGTCTCAAACACGGTTTGAAATCGCTGGTGTTTCTGACGTCACAAACTACCTTGTAACCAATCAGATCAATGTGTGATCGTCAACCAGTGGATCTCTGAGTGAGTGAGTGGAGGTGGGGCTCATTTGCATATTCATTGACCCACGTATACTAAATGAGGCAAGGGTGTCGAATTACATTAAAGATATTTTAAGACATGAAGATTTTTTTTTCAAGGAAAATACATTTAAATATGTCATTTTGGTGACAAAGATGAGTTTTAAGGGATACAATTAGTGATTACACTTTAATAATTGTTGTCTGATTGAATCAAATTGTGGTTGTTGAGTCACGGATCGAATAATTTTTCAGATCAGCAAAAACAAAAAAGCTAAACAAATGTAGACTGCTGTCACTTGTAGACCGAATGCACGGATTCAATATAATGATGCACATCTGATTTCTATCTTAAAGTCCGCAGACTAGCGGTTTGAGGGAGTGGTGAAGCATTTTTAACCCAAGCCGTCAAACCGACGTCATCAGAAAAGGAACGCCATTCCAGACCGGAAGTAACTTTTCAGATTTTGATTAAAGATTACCACGGCAAACAATGTTTTTCTTTGTATTAACTTGCACAGATTAATTGTTCACCACAAGACTAGTAATATCCGCTAACAAAGTAAATAGGGTCAAGTTTGATTTCATGTCGACTTTAATAGTTTTTGTTCACTTAAAGGGATAGTTTACTCAATGATGTTGTGTCATCATTTACTCACCCTCATGTTGCTCCAAACCGATATGAGTTTCTTGAGTAACCAGACAGTTGAAGGTAACATACTATGGAAGTCAATGGGGTCCAAAATCTGTCTGGCTCCCAACATTCTTTAAAATATCTTATTTTGTGTTCAGCAGACGAAAGAAACACATACTGTCACGATAAATACGGATGAACCCAAACGCAAACAGGATGTATAACAAATAGTTCATTTACTAACAAACAGGGAAAACAAAACCCACGAGGGGGCAAAACGTAGACAGAACACAAAGAGACTAAACTAGACTATGACTAACAATAACTAGACAATACTCAGGAACAGGAAACTCACAGGATATCACAAGATCTCAAAACTCACAATGATCACAGGAATGTAAGGATCACAATGAACCGACACAAGACAGCAAACACAAGGAGACTAAATAGGAGAACTAATAAAGGGAACAGGTGATGCTAACTAGACAATCATGACAAACGAGGATAACAAGGGGGCGGGGTAAAGTAACGAGACACACAAGCACATGGCCCAAACCAAAGACCATGTGTTGTACACAAACATGGGTCTGCCATGATCCTGTCTCAGAACTAGAGAACTCAAGGACTAGAGGACAGAATCATGACACATACAGGTTTGGAACAACTTGAGGGTGAGTAAATGATGACAATTTTTTTTTTTTTTTTTTTTTTTTGGGTGGACTATCCCTTTAAGACTGTGTTTTCGACAATATTTGCAGTGACTGGTATTTTTTACATAATTTTGAGACAGTTCAAGTGCAAGGAGATGCAAAAGAGGAATCAGAGATCACGCATCAACTACACACACACACACACACACACACACACACACACACACACACACACACACACACAGCAAATCTGGTCTGCAGTATGATTGGATGAGCCATGTTTAAAAGTGTTGCAAACAGGATTTTGGTGAAGAAACTAATTCCCTCAAAAGTCAGTGTATTAAAGCTGGACTACCTTATATTAACTTTATATAAAATGTATAGAAACTTGAAGTTATATACACTTTATTGTGTCTTGAAAGATTTTATTATTAGACATAAATTAATTTCTACATTAATGCACCGGGTTGCTAGAAACTATACAGTTAGTTTAATGAAATAATCATTGGCAAAATAATAGTTTATTGTGATGTATTATTAAATAAAGATTTAATCTTTTGCTGTTTTTTTTATGAATTGCTGTTTTTTTTTTCTTCTGTTTTTGTTATGAATTAATCTAACATACAGAACAAGTGGTTATGGGGGTTATACGCACTTGTATTATACACCTCTTCACTATGGTAAAATTACAGTAATGCCTGAAGTTTTTATACTAAGGTTGTGGAATACATATACATTTTTACAAAGAATATTCATATTGAAACTGTATGCTGTGGACAGAGAATATTGATTGCATCATCATTTAGTTCAATTAGTTCACTCATTATACCGCATAAAACTCAAAGAGCAGCGCTAGAGTAGACCTTAAATCAGTGTGACAGCATATTACACACACTGGCAGTGAGAGCCTCTTATTGGTTGTTTCATGCTTAGAGGAGACGGCTCTAAAAATGCATCATGCTCCATCTATCTGAGAGAGAGAGAGAGAGAGAGAGAGAGAGAGAGAGAGAGAGAGAGAGAGAGAGAGGAACAAATAAACTAAGAAAACTAGAGCTACTCTATAGAGAACAAGAGATGGAGACAGTTCCATAATGACAGCATTGTGTGTGTGTGTGTGTGTGTGTGTGTGTGTGTGTGTGTGTGTGTGTGTGTGTGTGTGTGTGTGTGTGTATACATGCGTATTGTGATGGTAGCCCTACAGAGGTTGAGCTTGTGTTTTATATATTTATATATTTGATGTTAAGGACAGCGCAGACATTGTGCTCGGGAGTTCTTTGGATAAATGAGCAGAGATAAGGCCTTGCGAGGCTCTTCCCAGAGGCTATCATTGATTCCTCAGGGCAGCCTTTTAAGAAGCTTAGTAAAAGCTGCTAGGGAAGAGCATGTAGAATAGCGCAAATGGGCCACATCTGAACGCCTCCATCAACCTATATGTGGGTCACGACCATTAGGGATTTAATAGCACTTCTTTTCTTCATCCTTTTGTTAATTTTATATGGCCGTAATGGGTAGCACACTGTAACAAAAATCCTGTTCAATTTACTGTTGGAAACTGGCTGCTGTGGTTTCTAGAAACTCGTGCATGAGAATGTCCCAGGCACCATGTAATGGCAGTTTGGTGTATTTTATATTTCACAACTCATAATACGTTCCATTAACTAATCGAAATAATTGTAAAATCTGCTGTAAATTAAACATTTCAGAATTTTTCTTTCCCTGTGAACCATGGCTAATAAACATTACCCACACAAAACATATATCACACTACTGTAATGCAATACAAAAATTTTCAAACATGAGGTATTTCTTAAAATATTAAATTATAATAACTATGTATGTCAATCTACTTAAATTATCTGCCAATGGGGTAAAACAAATACTCTTGTTTCTGTTTCTGTTTCAATTAAGATTATTTTTCTTAGCTTTTTTTTTTAAAAGCAAAAACTCACTTAATTTTGATTTATTTCCCCAGAAAACAAGACATAATATCTTATGTAATTTTACTCATCCAGTAAATGGGTCTTGATTTAAGATGGTTTTGATATTTGGTCTGGAAATTAGACAAAAGTACTAAGATTTTTTTTTTGTTGCAGTGTATATGTGACAAAACCAGTCACGTGTACATTTTTTGAAATTGAGAATTTATACATCATATGAAAGTTGAATAAATAAGCTTTCCATTGATGTATGGTTTGTTAGGATATGACAATATTTGGTCGAGATACAACTATATGTAAATCTGGAATCTGAGGGTGCAAAAACAATCGAAACATTGAGAAAATCTCCTTTAAAGTGCATTTATGTTCACGATTGTGCTGCATTCACTCACAAAAATACATGTTTTATATATTTACGGTAGGAAATTTACAAAATATCTTCATGGAACATGATCTTTACTTAATATCCTAATGATTTTTGGCATAAAAGAAAAATTGATAATTTCGACCCATACAGTGTATAGTTGGCTATTGCCACAGATATACCCGTGCGTCATGTGACTGGTTTTGTGATCCAGGGTCACATATCATAGCAAAATATGTAAATGTGAACAGCTTTATTGGACATTCAGCTGTACAGTATATTTGATGAAAATACAGTATTTGGGCACAGATAAGGAGATAAAACAGATGTAAAGTGTTGACGGTTTGGCGCATTACGTCAGCTAGGGACATTTAGTGACTTTTTGAGCAGGCTTTAGCTACTTGCCATTGAAAATAGTTGGCAATGCTGAACCAGGGTCGACGGAAACTTCATTCACTGGCACAGACTCTGCCAGACAGCATGGAGCAGCTTGCAAGATGGAAACCGTTCTTAAACACAACAGAACATTTTAAATCATGAATTAGAAGAAAACCAATGCTTCAATTATTTGAATTTTACCAAACATGTGAAGAGACAAAAGATCAAAAGACAAAAGTGTGATCCTGAAGACTTGACAGGAATGTGCGTAATGGGTTTTACCCTAGGCATAGTGTTTTAAAGGCTCCAGTGTTTCAGATCTGCCGCTGGAGTCAGACTGTTATTTTTCACGTCATATTTTCTGTTCACAATTTTAAACCAAGGTCAAGTTGTACCTACAACCCATTATTGAGGAATTAACATACACAAGCCACCAAACCTTGTCACATAACGGCTGGAAGTAGAAGGTCAGGCCGCGCTGAAACGCGTGGGGCTTGTGAAGGGGAGAACATGGTGATAAATGAGAGTGTGTGTTCGCGGTGTGAGATGTTTGAGGTCTGGGCCGTGGATTAGTGAAGTCTCTGGTCAGCCAGAGCGTTTGCTCCAGGGTTAGAGAGAGCAGAGAGATGCGTGCAGTGGCCAGCAGGATTACCCAACACATCAAGCCCACACTCCATCACACACAGAGACTGTTTACTGAACACTAACTCAGCTGTGATAGAAGTGGGAGGGTGAGCCCTTTGAAGTAAATATGTGCTAAAATCACCCATCATTCCATCTGCATTCAGCGGGTTTGTGTGACGTACTCGTTGCATTAGGAGGATTGATGTTTGTCAGATGATCTGACTTCTTGCCGGTATGGATTGGATGTCAAATAAGTGCTGACGTGAGTTTCCCCATTACTACAGTATTTCTCACGTACACGGTAAAAATGATCATTTTAACAGTAAAAGACTACAAAAATGCTACGGTAAAAACCTGTTAATGGTAAGTTTCCTTACTATAGGGTTAAACAAATTTTATAAATGAGACATTTCATGTAATTTTACAGTTTTTGGAAGAGAAAAACAATAAAATCCATAAATTGACGTGCCCAGAAATTCCTTTGTGACAGATTACGTTTGAAATAATTATGTTTCTATGTTACATCGTTTCTGTTTTAGGTTGTTTACGCTTTTGTCACTGTCATGAATCATGTGACTCCCTGTTCCCGCATCTGATCTTTCTCTGTTTCGTGTGTTTTGTTCTGATTGGTTACTTGATTGATTACTCACAGGTGTATCTTGTCTAGCATTAGTCTTTGTGTATTTAGCCTATAGCACTCTTGTTTCCATTGTCTTTTCTTCAGTGTGCATTAAATCTGGAAACGTGAAAATGGTAGGACTTAGGGCTGGGCGATAAAACGATAACGATAATTATCGCGATATAATTTTTCTCGATAAAACGATATCAAGAGCTCGATAAATGTTCGATAATGTTTTTGCGCCAAAAGCGGAACGAATCTCATTTGAACTGCGCGCGCCACACGGACCGTTTATCCGCTCGGCTCAAAGTCCAAACGGCAGCGCGAGCTCACTAGAGCAGACGCGTTTACTCTGATCGGTCTCGGACACGAGATCCAGTGAGAAGCGCTTGTATTCAGCGAAGAACACAAATGTCTCAGTGATTTAAACCAGTTTAAAGGCAGATGAAGCGGCGCTGACGAACAGGAGAAACACTGTGCGCAACGATACAGTCAGAAGCTTCTCCGTCGACACATTCCCATCATTTACCACGGATTTAACGTTACTGTAACATTAGCCTAGTAATATTAACTGCACCATGAAATGTGGGATATATATATATTGAATTGTATAATATTATTAATGTAGACAATGTATTAAAGGACTAATGGAATATAATTACAGTTTTTAATAATGTATTTAGGCTACTGGTTTTCATAAATACCATAGAAACCATAAAGTTACATTTTATCTGTGGTTATCATGATCTAAATGCATGATGCTGGATGACCAATGGTTAATTTTAATAAAACTAAAGAATATTACATTTTACCAAATACAAATGTTGCTTTTTTTTTACAGATGTTACTGTTTTTGTTAATTAACATAAATTGTATAAAGTAAATCTGCATCCTAACTCAAGCTAATACTACTGAAATAAAGATATTTATTTTGTTAAGGAAAAATGTCAAATATTTGAATGTTCTACCTCGGATTTGTGAAATGTTCCCCTGTTTGGCAAGTGTTTGTCATGATATGTTCTGACAATAAAGAGTAGTTTAAAAACACAACGCTCTGGTTTCTACAGCTTTCACTTAGGAGTAAAAATCTGTCTTTAAACTTGAAATAAATAAAGATTTGACATTTATCGATAATTATCGATATCGACTGATATAAAAAGAAATATCGTGATATTTTTTTTGGGCCATATCGCCCAGCCCTAGTAGGACTTGTGACAAATCTGGACTCTTGAAACGGTGGAGCATATTCTTCTAAAATGTGTTGCAAATGGAAGTGAAATATTTCAGCTATCTCACAAATTCGATCCCATGGGAATTAATAATATATCTCTGCAGGTGCCACTAGGAAATGGGTTAATGCAATCAAAAGTTTATGAGGAATTGTTTGGTATCTAAAAAAGACAAGAATAGTGGATGGAATATAAAAGAGAGAATATAATCACTTTAATTTCCTATATTCCCCTTATCGCTTGTCAGTCATAGTCTTAGATAGTTAAACTGTGTACTCCAGACCAGTAGGTGGCGTAAATGCACCCGTTCATGTAATCTGCTGATGGTGAGTCTTTGTTTGATGGTTTGTGGACAAGTTAGGTTAAGTCACTCTCTGGTTAAGTTTATTTGTATCCATTTATGTTTGTTTAAATAAACAACGCATGGGTTTTCACTTCAACTCGCCTTCAGTGGACTGTTTGCAGAATGGTGTTAAATGAACTGCATTATTTCAGTGTTTGTGTTACGACGATGGTGTTTTGTTTCAGTATTTACCTCAGCTTGTTGGAAAGGGAATTGTGATGAGCTTTCTCCTTAACGCGTGTGTTTTTAAGGTAGTTGTCAGTATATTATAAAGGTACAAAATAGATTTTAGGGATTTAGAAAGTTGGTATATTAACATTTATATTAGCTAATAAAATATGGGTTTTTACTGTAAATTTAAGTTAAATCCGTAAACCTAAAATGTTGCTACCATTGTTTTTGCATTAAAGTTCTGATAACTATAGCTGCAAATGTTTATTTATTATTATTTTTTTTATATATACATGGCATTTATGTGCTATCTATCTGATAAGACATGCGCATAAACTATGATGTAATACCGAATAAATCACTATATGCCCAGCAAAACACTGACTTCGCTTCAGCAGAGGATGTGATTGGATAACTAGACTAACCAGTGGACCAATCGCATCGCAGCATTTCAGATATTGGTTTGGTGGATCTGAAGCGCATAAGTCAAAGTCTATCATCATAATATTTTTGTTTAATTCACTCCAGAAGCGTCGCGCTCGATTGCGTTCCCAAACACAAGAGAACATGACAGCGTTTATTGTGTTTCGTCTGACGCTCTGAGACTCATTTATGATGGAGGGAAAAAATAATTTATTCACAAATATTTTATGCAATATTCCAAACACTCAGATCAACATATGTAACCACATTTTGTTAGGACTGCTTGTTTTATTCAGATATTGTAAAAAATCTAGTATTAATCACTTTTTGACCTTTAGTATGACCTGTAGACTTCATCAAATCAAGTGTACACCATCTAATCTCCATTCATATGATGGCATTAATAATTAAATGTTTGGTGTTCTTCCGGACTCCCAGAGATGAACACTCAGAACCTCAGCTGCAAGATAACTCGCTTCTCTTCCACATGCAATATTTATGTATTTCGATCATTACACTGACCCTGATTTAATCCCACTATCACATTAATTTTGAGTACACATATTTTACTTGAGGACATATTGGGTCATTCCATCTCAAGGTGGTCCCAAAATTGTAAAGCTGGTTGATTGACCGTTTTTATTTTTTTATATGTAAAATATATGTACTAATAACTAATGTCATAGTGGGAATCCAGAAAGAGCTGCGACACAGTTAATTTTGCTCATATTTTGAGCGATAACTTTAAACTGGTGGTTTTGCAATATTAATACATAGAAGTAATCACACAAAAAAAAAAAAATGTAAATGGTCAAGGAGCATTCACTGGACCACTTTAGATGGATTGGCCCTATATGTGATGTGATTATTATTTGTTTCAAGAGTCACTGGGCCTTAAAAATAAAATGCAAGCAAAATTAATGTTTGTGAAAATCGTTTCTAAGTACAGCAATTTACACAAGAATGGTTTTGTGAACCGTTTACACCGTATTCTTAAAGTCCCACGGTGGTGAAAATCAAGCTTTTAAAGTAGTTTTTTAAATATATGCTTTAAGACAAACCATGTGTAAATTCATAAGTCGACAGCATTGCTGAGTATTTTCTCATTAAAACTGCAGTGAACAGTCTCAAAAACACGGCTTGAAATCGCTGGTGTTCCTGACGTCACAAACTACCTTGTAACCAATCAGATCAACGTGTGATCGTCAACCAGTGGATCTCTGAGTGAGTGGAGGCGGGGCTCATTTGCATATTCATAGAACTGCGTTTACTAAATAAGGCAATGGTGTCGAGTTACATTCAAGATATTTTAAGGCATGAAAAATATTTTTTTCATGGAAAAAACATTTAAATATGTAATTTTTGTGATCAAAGATGAGTTTTAAGGGGTAAAATGATTGACTACAGGGGGACATAGGAATCCTTTGTTTTCGTGTTCCATAAAAAATGCCAAAGGTAAGATAAGGAGCCTCTAAAGTTATTACTTCTTGATAGTTTGTAGCTGGTAGCATCGATGCGTCTTCTAGCGAAGTCTATTTTTAACTAAGGCCAGGTTGGCAAGGCCTTTTTAAAGACAGTCCTTGTCCTTTATGAAGCTTACAGCCCATCTGTGCACAGATGCTTCCCAAAACCACCTCGCTTATTAGAGTAGCCTATTCCCCTGTGACCGTACCACCATATCCGCATAAAGAGCAAAGAATATTAATAAGACATTAATCTGTCACATGCTAGAGCGTGTAAATGAACGTGTGAAATGAGTTCTTGTTTTTTTCTGATTAGCGGGAATGATCTTTAGAGAGACGAGTTGCCCAGAATTCGCCCTAATTTGGCACAGACTGAAAATGAGTTTGTGCCCCAAATCTCCCTAGGAAAATGTTTTAATATAAAATCAAAGAAAGCGAGAACATATGCCAAAAAATTGTATTATCAATTATGAAGCGACCTCCCTGGAAAGCCAATATGCTAATCATGTTGTTTATATTGTGTTTCTCAGTAAATTCATTGTTCAAATGTCATTTTTTTCTTTCATAAAGAAAGTTTTTGGAAGACGAGATTTGGAACTGTGAGTAAATCATGATAGAAATGTATTTCTGGGTTGAACAATTGGTTTAAAGTGTTCTTGTGTGTTTTATAAAACTGCCTAATGAGCCGTTGGTTCTTTAATTAGGTTATTTGTGTTACTTCATATTGAATCTTTAATATCGCCACATATCTAGGCTTACCTCGGAATTGAGGTCATTTCAAAAATAGACGGCTTGCTTTGGTCCCTAAGAAGTGTACAGTGATGAATTTGTCGTTGTGGGTCAGTGTCACAGTGGCCTGGGTGAAGGAGACGAGGAAATAAAGTCATTACGAGAAATTCCCAAGCCTCGGTCTGCTTGGCAAAGACAGCGCTGTGTGTCTGGGGAACGTTAGCTTGTGTTTGAATTGTCATCCGAAGAGCAGACAGACCAGCTGCATTGCATCCTGCAATTTCTGTGCCAGAATCAAGCTAAATTGATCAGTCTATCAGCACTTGCCGTGAAACATGTAATTTGCAGAAACAGAAATCAGGTACTGTATTGTAGTCTAAAACCGCTGGCAACCACGCCACTGATCTCAACAAATATGTCATTTGCAGCGTGTGACTGTAATATTTATGCATTATCTTGCATATGGCGTCTCAGGTATAGGTGCACATGGAGATGGGGAATCAATCGGGGATTGGAGAAAACCAGAGAACGGTGAAATGGTGGACAGGGAAAGACGCTCGGAAAATAAGATAATGTGCAAACGGGTGATGCAAAGGCTGGATCTTCTGGCTTTGTAACCTAAAGTGTGGTGAATAAAAGGGATGATATGAAGTGTAGCATAATAATTCTTGTTTTCACGTATGAGCCACATTTGAAGCCAAGTTGGCAGATATCCTCAGATATAAATTGCTACAAACCATTATATTGTCCCAGTGTTAGCTGTTAGCTACTATGCCTTAATCACTTTTTGATTTAAAGTCAACTTGATACAGCATTCACGACCCATGTTCTTCCATTGTGTGACATATTTATGAGTGAAGTTGGTTATTAAATGAGGAAAAAAAGAACTTGGGCAAGGTTTTATCCATCGATTGGTGAAAGGTTTTATCCATCGATTGGTGAAAGGTTTTATCCATTGATTGGTGAAAAGTTTTATCCATTGCTTGGTGAAAGGTTTTATCCATTGATTGGTGAAAAGTTTTATCCATTGCTTGGTGAAAGGTTTTATCCATTGATTGGTGAAAAGTTTTATCCATTGATTGGTGAAAGGTTTTATCCATCGATTGGTGAAAGGTTAGCATTAAAGAATGGAACTTTGATCAATAACACATGCAGCCAAACGGAAAGGACTAGTTTGGAAACCCAGTCTGAATGAAAAGTCATTTCAGAAAGGGTTCCCAAAACATTACCAAAACAAGAAAATTTCAGTTTTTGTGTTTACTTTTGTGTTTACTATATTTTAAAAAATCACTCACAAAGATCAATTATTAGCCAATGAAATGAGACCTAAGGAGGGGTGTAACAATATATTGCCACAATATATCTCAATACAAAAATGAAAGATTTATCGTGGATAGTGACTATGTGAATTGTGTGTAATTCACCCAAAATGAAAATGAATGTGCATGAAAAAATTTTGGTGTCAGTACTACATTAAACTGATACTATGTAATGTTGAATATAATGTATAATAATGCAATGGGGGAATATTTGTGATGTCTGATGTTACCAGTAAAAAATCTACAAATTTTTACATTAACTAATTTTTTACATTATTATGGCTACATTATTTTAAATATATCTAGTCAGCGACAGAGTAAAGCATATTCGTCTAAAATAAAATAATTCTGTATTTTCATTTTTATCTTCAGAATCATGAATATTGTTATTCTGGTGTCTCTATTGTCCCGTGCTTTGGGTATCCAGGACCAAGTCCAAGTCTATTCATTTCCACACACAATGTAATATCAATTTAGCATTTTATTCAAGTTTAATCATTCTAGTTTGTTCAAAATTTTTGTTAACCTTTTACCATGTCTTGGCGTATCGCAATACATTTACATTTATTAATTCAGCAGATGCTTTTATCCAAAGGGACTTATAAATGAGAACAATAGAAGTAGTTAAACTAACAATAGGACAACAATATGCAAGTGCTATTTAAAAAAAAAAAAAAAAAGATAATGGATATAGAATAGAAGAAAAAGCAATAATATCGTATCGGGAGTTCAGTATCGGCATATGTATCGAATCGTGACATGAGGGTATCGTTACACCCCTAGAACTAAGCATAATGTTTAAAATGTTAATAATTACTGTACAATGAGTATTTTTGTGCCTGCACTGATGAATCATGTACAGTAAAGGCCCATTCACACCAAGAACAGTAACCATAAAGAGAACTAAAACTAAATTAGCGTCCATACCAGCGGACGATATTGTTCTGTTTATTTTATTGATAAAGGAGCTTTATCATTATAGTTGCATTATAGTTGCTATTCTTTTATATTAAGAATGATTTCGTTAGAGCGCTATCGCCCTCTGGCCTTTAGATGAGGAACAAATCTAAGAAAGTAAATAAGATGAATGTCGTGTACCATTATGTTAATATCAACATTCGTTTTAAGGTTTAGGAAGTTGCACCATCGCCTGGGAGCTTGAATGCTTTAGCTGTTCATCATTTATCTGTGCGATGGGAACAACCGTAGGAACTGTAAGTATATTGGAATAAGATGAGACACTTGTTTTTGAGAGATGAAGGAATAATTCACCCAAAAATAAAACTTCTGTCATCATTTACTCTGCTTTGTGTTCCTCCAACCTCGTTTGACTGTCTTTCTTCAGTGAAACACAAAAGGCAGCATGTTGTTACTGGCAGAATGTGGAGACTGACAGCCGCCGTCACCATTCACTTTTCATTGTGTGGAAAAATGATGCCGTGAAAATGAATGGTGACTGCGGCTGTCATTCTGCCGAACATCTCCTGTTGTGTTCCATGGAAGAAAGCAAAGTGAGTGAATAATGACAGAATCTTTGTTTTTAGGTGCACTATCCCTTTAAGAACACAGCATTTTCTCCCTATATTCCCTTTAGTCATCAACACGCTAATCCCAGTTTTCCTGGACTTGTTTTGCTCGGTACAATCAGCAGATTTTCTTGATTTTCAGGAGAACTGACAAGCACAAGGTTCATCTTGTGTTCCCTCATTATACATGCTTTTTACAAGGCACTCAGGATTTCTGTTTGTGGGTTATTTCTTGACTGTTGAAACCAGAACAGAGAGCAAGGCATGTCTGGCCCGTGGCTTTACCATGCCACGGCTGAACGATTTGGGGAAAAATGCTTTTTTTTCTGATAAAAGTTGTGCTTGTATGAAGGACGAATTAAGAATTTGTTCTCTTGTTGAAGTAAACTGTTAATATTACATACTACACCTTTAAAGCTTCTCTTTTGTTGATTAGCACTCTTATGTCAAGTATGGGAAGATTGCTGGTGAATGTTGCATTCCCAAATGCATGCTAAAGAGACTCAAACTGAGTTGAGAGATGAAGGTTATGTGGAGCAGCATTTACTGTGAACTGAGTCGCTCTGAGACGCTGAAAACACCTGTGGATAAGGAGCTGATCGTGTGTACATGAACACACTGCTGCGCTTCACTCTAAAACAGGGATATGCAACTCCGGTCCTGTAGGGCGACTGTCCTGCAGAGTTTAGCTTCTGCCCTGATAGCAACTCACCTGCCTGTATCTATCTAGTAATCAGTGTTGGGGGAAATGCATTACAAGTAACTTTAGTAACATAATCAGATTACTTTTTCAAGTAACTAGTAAAGTAACGCATTACTTTTAAAATTTACAGCAAACTATCTGAGTTACTTTTTCAAATAAGTAACGCAAGTTACTTTGTTTTCCCATTTATTGACTGACAGCTCTCCTGTCCTCATGTTGAGACAAATCAAAGTGCAGAGGCGTGTGTGTGTGAGTGTGTGTGAACATGATGTTTATTGTAGTTCTAGACTAAATGTGAGCATTTACTCATCTCACTTGCACAAAAACATATAAAATATTCCTCAAAATGAATAAAATCAGTGAAATGCAGAATCAGAATACTATGCAAACCTCCAATAACTAAATATGTTAAATAAAACATACATTTTTATGCATTTAATCTCACTTTCTTGACCAATGTACTTGCTTCTGACCTTCGATGATTCAGTTAAATAAGAAAATATGACTATAGTATAGATAGAAAAGTTTGCTTTCATCTACTGTACACATTTCCTTCAGTCTGAGGATTATTATTTCACTTTTGGTGTGAGAGTCTTTACATTTGCCCAAAAATATAACTTTTGTGTTATACAAAAAACAAGCCCAGCCCAGGTGGGAAAAAAAGTAACGCAAAAGTAACGTAACGCATTACTTTTCTAAAAAAAGTAACTAAGTAATGCAATTAGTTACTTTTTAAGGGAGTAACGCAATATTGTAATGCATTACTTTTAAAAGTAACTTTCCCCAAGACTGCTAGTAATCTTGAAAACATTGATTGCCTTTTTCAGGTGTGTTTAATTAGGGTTGGAGCTAAACTCTGCAGGACAGTGGCCCTCCAGGACCGGAGTTGCCTATCCCTGCTCTAAAACATGCAACAAATATATTTAATTAAGCCATATTGTGATTTTCCGTTTTAATTCAATTAATCATGTAGCAAGGCACAGTATGTTAAAGTCCCCCTGTAGTCAATAATTGTATCCCCAACTCATCTTTGATCACCAAAATTACATATTTAAAAGTTTTTTCCTTGGAAAAAAAATCGTCATGCTTTAAAATCGGTTGAATGTAACTCGACACCCTTGCCTCATTTAGTATACGTGGTTCTATGAATATGCAAAGGACCCCCGCCTCCACTCACTCACTCCACTGGTTGATGATCACACGTTGATCTGATTGGTTACAAGGTAGCTTGTGACGTCAGGAACACCAGCGATTTCAAACCGTGTTTTTGAGACTATTTTTGAGCAGATTCGTAATGATTTGTTTCTGGGCTGCTCTATAAACCAAGTGTATAGCAAATTTCCAGGAAGTGGTTATAAAGAATTGTTGTATGAGCTTAAACATTGCATACTAGCTCTAACCAAAACCCTTTGATCTGCCTAAAATTGGCAACATTTTTCGGCATCATTGGTCCACTCTTGACAGATCCAAATATTACCCAGAAAAAATGCAGAATCTCAGCAGTACATACTGTATTAATCACATTATGAATATTGAGCTATTTGATCATCCTACTCATTTGTTCACTGCAGTTTTAAGGATAAAATACACAGCAATGATGTTGACTTATGAATTTGCACATGGTTTGTATTAAAGCATATTAAAAAACACCACATAAACATATAAACAACATTAAAAGCTTGATTTTCACCACAGGGTAACATTAAGTTACATTTTACATCAGAATATGCATACTTCCTTGCTACAGTACGCAAAAAAGCAGTATGTGAAATGAGTAGGATGATCAAATAGCTCAATATTCATAGTACATCAGATGAGTAATACAGTATGTACTGCTGAGATTCTGCATTTTCTTTTGGTTAATATTGGGAACAGTGCTCTTGTCAAGAGTGCACCTGTGATGCCTAAACATGAGGCCAATTTCAGGCAGATCAATAGGGATTGGTTAGAGCTAGTATGCAATGTTTTGGGTCGAACAACAATTCCTCTAAACCACTTCGTGAAAAGGGCTTCGTGAGCAGCCCAGAAAAATTTCATTACAAATCTGCTTTGAATACATCCCCATTTCCTCTAATAGAATACTTGGATAATCTGCTCATAGACTTTAATGTTGTCAGACGTATCTGGCATCATCCTTACTTTGACCCTTGCATGACCCAGAATCTAAACCACATATGGTCTGACGAATGCTTTTCATTTAGTGGAGATGCTTTTACCTTGAATAGCAAGTGTCTGAATAGATGAAATCATGCAAATACTCGGATATATTTCCTGTAAAGGCAAGAATGGACGATACATTTGCATGATGGGTCAATTGCTCAGATCTGCAGGAATCTCTCTTATTTCAACACAAGGACATTGTGCCCTGCAGTGATAATTGTTCCTCGTCCATAAATATGCCTGTGAAATTTTTCAAAGCACATTTATTCCAAGCGTGCAATATGTGACTCAACCCATTTTATTAGGCCAGTCTGAGCTTTTGTTGCCTACAGTTTATTGAAATGGGAAGTAGTGGAAAGGCACAGAATGTATGCGTTACCACAAAAGATTTAGAAACATGTGCCATGGCTCCCAGGGAATGCACTCTTTGTCTGTTTGTGGCCCACTTTCTTCCCAACCGTGTCCAGTGGTTTCTAATGGGGGGAATGCAGTACAGTAGTGCGTGTCGGCGACTGGTGGATGAGTAGATGAAGCTTCCCAGAGTAAACCGATCACCAGTCCATGGTTCGTCAGTTGTTAATGATGCATTGCCCTCGACATCTTCAGAATCTCCCGTATTAAACCCATAGGTGGGTCATTCTCTGTGTACGGATCTCTGTCTGTCTTTGAGGAAAATTATATCACATATAAAAGTTTGACTAAAATTGGTACAGAGAGTTTTATGTTAGTTAGTAAAAATAAAAAAAATAAAAAGAGATCCTCTTTTGTCTTAAAGTGCCCCTATTTTGCTTTTTCAGATATTCCCTTTTATGTAGTGAGTAATATAAATTTTTGTGTAGGTAACAGGACTGCAAAGGTCACACAGATAAATGAGTTTGTAACATGTAAAATATTAATATTTTGGCCATACTTCTTACACCTAAAGCGCAACTTATGACGTCGTAAGTAGCGTAGTGTGTCATGGCGTAGCGTCAATATCAGCAGTATGTCGCATTACTCACATAAGTTGTGCTTTAGGCTTGAGTTGAATACGTATGTTCCATTGCCCGGAAGCTAGTTATTTTACGAATTTATTTATAAATACTTTTATAAAGTTTTAAATATGAAATTTTTTTTTTTATACAACCTTATGGCTTTGCTTCAGAAGGCCTTTATTAACCCCTGGGAGCGGTTTGGCCCCAGGGAGCGCTTTTATGATGGATGGATGCACTTTTTTGAGCTTCAATCTGATGGTTGCAATCCACTGCCATTATAAAGCTCGGAGGCGTCAGGGTGTTTATTAATATAACCCCGATTGTGTTCGTCTCTTAAGAAGAAAGTTAAATACACCTATGATTATTTTTATGGTGAGTAAATCATATGCTAATTTTCATTTTAAAGTAAACTACTCCTTTAATACACTTCAAAAGGATGAGGATTCACGCTGGAAATGATACGGTAAAAACAACGGCATCGTTAATGTTTGTGTCACTGTGATTCAAGAGCAGATGACGATCCAGAGCTGAAATTCAGATCTGGTAATGGCCGTTTGGTTTCAGACATGTCTTGTAAGCGGTCGGCCAATCACAACAGACTGAGCCATCTGACCAATCATAGCAGAGCAGGCTCTTGGGAATGAGGGGTTTAGAAAGACAGAATCCTTGATTGAACTGTTTCAGACTCAGTGAGAAAATATCTGATGCTGCAGTGCATATTATGAGAAAATGTTGTTGTTTTTTTACTTTGGATGCATGTAAACCTATAGAGAGCCTAAGCCCCTCCCCTTCCGGTTGACCACCATGGGACCTTATTTCGGAAAAATATTGTATGGTAGTCAATGGCGAGAGACAACTAATATTTTGATCTCGTTTGAATTGTGCCCTGAATTACACATATGTTTGTCAATTTAAAAGATACATTTTAAAGTCAAGAAAGTCGCAGTTTGATGTAAAACTGTTGAGGTATAAGACTGAACATACGTAATTATTGTCTCTCCGCCATTGACTACCATACGTATTTTTTCCGAAATAAGGTCCCATGAGCCGGAAGCGGAGGGGCGGGACTTAGGCTCTCTATTGTAGGAGACCTCCCAAAAACAAATTAGGAACCTTTAAAACAGCATAATTGGGCCACTTTTAGTCATTGATTCTCCTCAAACGTGCATGTTTGTTTGGCTGTCCCCAGTACTGCTTTACATCTTTTGTTAGTATGTACTAAATGGCCACTTTAACAAATGGAACCAACAACTCCGACATCAATCAACCAATGTGACGCCATATTTTAAAGTCCACAATGTAACAGAATTAGCGTCAGATCTTTTCTTCCATATGTTGATGTACTTCGAAAACGTAACTTGGTTCTGTCCAACGGTTGTTGAATGGTCTGAGGCAGATCTGAATGCAAGCTTGAAAGAGGACTAAAGGATTGGAGGAATCATATGTTACCAGAGAGAAGTTTGTACTTTCACCTAAAGACTCCATTACATTATTTTAATAATAATAATAATATACATATGCACAGATAAATCGTTCACAATAAGATCAATAACATATCATGCTATTCATTCATAACACATGCATTCTAACATTCATTTAAAATAAGTACTGAATAAAATATGCAATCTTCCAATTTCAACATTTCTAAAACGGGGGAATAGACTTTTGCAGGTTTTTTGTAAACATCAGTGATTCTTTTGCAAGTAGACATACAAATAACAAAATGGCTACATTCTTAAGACAGTTGTACTTAATAACATGTTGCATAACATGATTGAATATCATTAATACATCCATAAAGTTTAGTACTCATATGTTTGAGCTAGAAAAAATATATCATGCTACTGATGAAATATTAATTTCTAATCCAAATGTCTGTTTCTTTCTTTCAAAATGTCAAGGGGTCAAAAAGGCACAATCTACAAAGATTTTCCCAGCTATCCATTTCTGGGCTCTCGAGTCAGTCTTAAAGTATTGTGAAGCTTATCTTCACAAGCTTATCGAATGAGGAAAAGATATGTTGTAATGCTGCGACGGTTTCACCCTTAACTCAGCAAATATGAAAGAAAGCCGCCAACAATCAGTGACAAATTTCCCAAATCCGTCGCTGACGCTGAACGGTAAGACAAACAGTGGCACAATAAAACAAAGCCCATCGTTTTTATCTGGCAAGTCCACACAACCTTACTCTCAGATTTACAGCATCTGATGCCCAGCAGCACCAAATCTTCAGAGCCGGGTTGCCACATCTATTGGTTATTTATAGTTAGTGGGAAGGGAGGCAAACGCGCGTGAGTTACATAAATGTATCACCCATCTGGGATATTTGTTTTCTCACCTATGAACAAATTACAATGTGATGCTATGAAATATGGATTCAGGGCGACATGAAGCTTTCATCAACCATGAGCATTTCTCAAGTCGGATTTAAATATGCATGTTTGCATTGCTCTAATGCAGCTCCAATGATGCATAGTTCACAAGCGGGAGGTAAAAGAGATCGTTTTTCAATTGAATTTACAGAATATCTGTCGCATCTCTTGTGGATTGTCAACAGGACAGATTAGTATAACGTGTTTGTCTGGGTGTACAGAAAAGAAAAGAAAAACCATGACATATTTTAGTATTCTACGCATGTAAGACATAAACTCGTTTTTAGATTAGGTCTTGCATTTGTAGAATATTAAAATTGGTTATTGGCTTTGTTCCAAACGCTGCCGTGCTGCTTCCTGGCTTCACAGGCCCATACATCCTAGCCCTCATCCAACCTCACAGTGACCCATTCCTTATGCCCCACAACTCCACATGCACACACTTCATTTACTCCTGTAGAGTAAATAATCTAACAAGCATTAAAGTATGCAATTCTCAGAATGATTAGGTTAAATAGTCCGTTGTTAATCGAGTTGCAAGACTTCACTTGTTTCATTACTGGATGAATCAGCATTTTCTAATAAATCTCTTGAGTTAATGATTCAATGACACTCATATAGACTTCACTTGATTTATTTTTTCTATTAACATTACAAAGCATTAAAGCAATAGAGATAAACAAAAAACAAAACAAAAAAGACAAAAAGATACACAGAAAAAAATATTTTGCCAGGGTAACAAAAAAACAACAACAATGCAATGCATTGATACCTTAAGAGGACAAACATGATGAATATAGAGATACAGTTTGCATTGCTTCACTCATAAAGACTTGTTTTATTAGGCTACTGGATGAATCAGCATTTTTTTGAACAAATCTCTTGCATTAATGATTCAATGACAAATACATTATTAACATTAACATTTTGGTGTAACAATGTAATGTATCTTTTTTTGAAACGTCACATTTCTTTCAAAATGTGATTTACTCTATTTTGGATCGCTAACATAGTCATCAGTGTTTATCTGAACTATAAACTTTTAGTCCAGTACTTCTGAGATCATTTCAATAACTGCAACAGGAATAATGATACTGTGTGGTTCAAAACACTGTTTCATTCCTATACATGAAATCCTATCTATCTATCTATCTATCTATCTATCTATCTATCTATCTATCTATCTATCTATCTATCTATCTATCTATCTATCTATCTATCTATCTATCTATCTATCCTATATTTTTTTAGATTATTTTAAATTCATGCTAGGTGTTTGTGTTGTTGTGATCCTGTAGTTTCCACTTCAACATATATCTCTGTGGTAATTAGCAATTCATTTTAATAATGCTAATCCCCTCCTGCTCTTCCTCTCTCATCTCCTCCACCTGCTCTCTCGCTCTTCTTCCCTCAGTCTCTTCATCTTGCCCTGTCTCTCTTCCCTTCCCAAAGCTCAGTTTTGATTGATTGTCTTTTTATGTTCGTCTGTGTCAGTGAAGAAAGTAAACATAGGGTCAACTGATATTTATGTTTTATGAATCATTTTGTTAGACAAGTGAACTTACTGAAGGCTAACAGGAAGAGTTTGGTCAATTCATTCACAATATGTCCAATATTTCTTATTCATCTTATGCCTAATATTATGAAAACGGTTTTGTTGATGTTTCTTTTCTTGCCACATTGACCGTTACAAATCACATGAATCACCTGAATTATATTTTCAATTCAAAATGGTGAAATTAGACACAATTAGACGTAGAGCAGCTGTCAAATATAGAGTGGTGCAGGGATCGACGTATTTCTATACACCAAAACCCAGAAACGAGTTGCAGTTTAAGTCATTGCCAATGTTGTTATTTTTTAATGGCATTTTGGTCAAAGGCCTGAAATAAGGTCTGTGGTGAACACAAGTCAAGATATTTTTATTTTCAAGATTTTATTTTTTAACAACATAAAATATACCAGTAATACCCTTGTGATTTTTTTTTTATAGCTTTTACTTGTCTTGAAACAAGCGGTTGACATCGTTGTGGTGACTCCAGTGGTTCAACATTAATGTTATGAAACGACAATAACTTTTTGTGTGCAAAAACAAAACAAAAATAACGACCACCCTAACTACCCTAGCAACCGCATAGCAATACCATAGCAACCACCCTGAGTACCCTAGCAACACCTTAGCAACCAGCCTGAGTACCCTAGCAACCACGTAGAAACACCCTAGCAACAACCCAGAATAACCTAGCAACCACATAGCAACACCTCTATATATCAATCTATCTATATATCTATTTATGCTTCCGTTCTAATATTTCTATATATCTGTCTATCACAAACAATATACCGCATGGCAACACCCTAGCAACCACCCTGAGTACCCTAGCAACCAGTAACCAACACACCCTAGTAACCAACCAAAATACCTTAGCAACCGCATAGCAACCCCGCTGAGTAAGCTAGAAACCACATAGCAACACCTTAGCAACCATCCTGAGTACCCTAGCAACAACCCTAAATAACTTAGCAACTGCATAGCAACACCTCTATCTATCTATCTAACTATCTATCTATCGATCCATCTATCTGAGCTAGCTTTTAAAACTACTAAACTAAAACTAAAAACTATTACTAACTGAAAGCCTTCAAACTTAAAGCTATTAAAATCACTTCAAACTTTTGTCTACAAACTTTTTTTAATCTAGTTCTTCTTCTGAGCCAAAATGTAGACTAAATCTCCTCCTAGAGTTTTAAAGCTACAACCACCAAACTCGGCTCAGGCCTTCAGACTGTTCTGACTTGAGTTGCTCAACATTTTCTTCTCGTCAGTGTCAGACTCATACGCTGTTGACGTTGTAAACACACTGCAACTTTTCTGGGTTCATAAACGTATCATTAACTTTTGTTGATCACAGAGCTTTCTTTTTGCGACAATTCAAAAGCCTATGGAAAAATCCTATTGGATTTTTGTCGAGGGAATCAGGGTGATATTAACTTCCGGGGTTGGCTACAAACATTCGTCATTCCTGCACCACTCTATTAAATGTTTAGTTTAGCCACTTAAATCTTCTCTCGCACTTTATGGCTGTTAACTGAAGCGTCACGCTTGACTTCACACACACCGCTCAGCTGCTTCTGTGAACTTAAAGCCCCGCCTACTTTGATCTGATTGGTCATCTCAAACATTTTAACATTGACGAGCGGTGAAAGCCCGCGGACGCAGCTCAGATGAGGTCACTTATGTTGGCATTGTGCCATACACTTACTGTACCAAAGCAGATTTAAGATAAGGCAATATCTCACAACCTTTATTATATATCCTTGGCATTTAGCCAAAATAAATACTTTTAGGAGGCAGCATTAAGGAACAAAGTATATTGTGATGTGTTTGTTCTCATTAATAGTTGTGGGTAAAAATAAGTTCTCATTAAGTATGATTTCTATGAGATTAGATTCTTAAAAGTTGAAATAATTAATGTATTAGTCAAGGCACAGTGAACATGGAGGCATGTTGTCTTGATTAATAGCTTAAATCTGACATTGTTGTCAGCTAGATTGCCTTCGTTTATTTTAGAGAGTTTTTCACAGGCTTGAGACAATGTGATCTTTTTTAACCCCATTTTAAAATGCCTTTCCACTTCATTACCACATACTTGTATGTATATTGTTATTTTAAAAAGTTGTATCTGCATCAGAGCCATGGCCTGTAATCTGGCTCATCCTAGATCCTGTTTCCACAATCATATTTAGCAATGTCAAAAAAGCCAAATATATATATTCCATCAGCATCCAACTCGCATTGCTCTCTGCTATGCACATTTCTTCAAATATATGTTGAAGACTGTAATCTAACTGGTTTCGTCTCTGATAAATGTGAGAAACTGCATTGAGAGACTTTGGTTTCAGACGGAGATAAACATCCTCAGTTATGTGACACGTTGTTTTTACAGGGAATATTTTCCCTCCGTGTTTGTTAGCTAGTGCAGAGCTAAAGGAATAGTTCGGATAATGTCATATTTCACTTACTCTCACCCAAACAAACCTTTTCTAACACAAAAAGGTACATTTTTGAGGAATACTAGCCATGCTTTTTTGATATTAGTTTAACACACACACACACACACACACACACACACACACACACACCATGAAGTATCATTAAAGTAGTACATATCATTTATCAAATTTCTTTTTTTTTGGGTGAACTGTTCCTTTAAGCTACATGAACTACAGGGGGGAAAAGATAAGAATAGATGTATTCTCTCAGATTAGCAATGTGCCCGAACCATGAAATCTCTTCCCCAAACGCTCATCTGAAATGTGATGAGACCAATCCATTTGCGTGAAAAAATATCATCTGAATTTCCTCCTCTTGGTTACTTTTTAATTCATTTTTCACACGCTGACTGGAGCATTTCAATAAAGCAGGAGTATACCTTCAGCAAAGCCATAATTAAAAAGTCTGAAGACTCTTAAATTACCATTTTACAAAATCATTTTGCTTCTTGGGAAGCGTTTGTAGTCTATGGTATTTATTTAAATTAGTATGCTAAATTCGTATTTTCAGTGATCGCTCACGCCGCTGATAAAGAAACAATTCCAAAGCAATTAAAAGGAGGGGGTTGAATGCTTTGGGTCATGATAGCGCAGTACTGGCCGTCTTTAACTCCGCCTGTTTTATTAGCAAAGAGGATTATTCCCAGCTAGCGTTCATCTCCCTTAGCTTCAGTGCCGTCATATATCAGTGCAGCCACTGTCCACTTATTTATTAGCTGTGCTTTCGTCTCCCAGAAGCAGAGGAATCTTTTTTTTTTTCTTTTTTTTTACGTTTGATTTCTTGGCTGTGTTTGCTAAGGTACGATTCACTGTTACTACTGCTTATATTTACGGTTTGTGATGTGGACAAACCCTTAAGAATAAAATTGACTATTATTGTGTGCTATGGACATGAATGATGCCGCAAATATGTGCTACTTTTCTGTGTGGTTGGGTTGTCAAATCATAAAACAGGCAAAAAACATGGATAAAAATGACTCGAAACACCCTAGCAACTCAATAAAAATGCCCTGGCAACCACTGACAAACATCCAGGCATTGTAGTGTGTGTGTTTTTTTTACGGATCTTTCTAATCAGATTGTTTTTCTTGCAAAAATATCTCAATATCTTAAAAGTTGGCTGCCATATTGTGTCATATATCCAAATGATTTGGCCTCTGGGACAAGATAAAATGTAGGACGGGACTTGAGTTTGCTTGTGGGGAATTGATTGGATAGTTGTATTTAAAGGTATACACGCTATTTAACTTTTTTTTGTTCAACATTAACACAATTTAAATGAGTCACTACATCATCAATCCATCAAACGTGTTTTGTCTTATGGTAAGTCTACTGTAGGTGTTTATATTTTACACCTGACAGGACGGTTTCTGATAGGAATTTGTGTACATGCGTCACTCGCCCGTGTGTGTCTCGTCATATCCGTAAATAGAGTAAAGTTGCTCCTTATGCTTTAACGTGTGTGTGTGTGTGTGTGTTTGTTTGTTTGTCTGGTGTTGTCAGAGTGTGTGTGTGTGTTGTCAGAGTGTGTGTGTGTGTTGTCGGAGTGTGTGTGTGTGTGTGTGTGTGTGTGTGTGTGTGGAACAGAGGAGAGTCTGCTGGAGAAAAGAGAACAAGACAGCTGGTAATAAAACAAGAATCAACATCAGATCGCGTGTGTGTGTGTGTGTGTGTGTGTGTGTGACAGAGCTGGTAATAAAACAAGAATCAACATCAGATCGTGTGTGTGTGTGTGTGTGTGTGTGTGTGTGTGTGTGTGTGTGTGTGTGTGACAGAGCTGGTAATAAAACAAGAATCAACATCAGATCGTGTGTGTGTGTGTGTGTGTGTGTGTGTGACAGAGCTGGTACTAAAACAAGAATCAACATCAGATCGTGTGTGTGTGTGTGTGTGTGTGTGTGTGTTTGTGTGACAGAGCTGGTAATAAAACAAGAATCAACGTCAGATTGTGTGTGTGTGTGTGTGTGTGTGACAGAGCTGGTACTAAAACAAGAATCAACATCAGATCGTGTGTGTGTGTGTGTGTGTGTGTGTGTGTGTGTGTGTGTGTGTGTGACAGAGCTGGTAATAAAACAAGAATCAACATCAGATCGTGTATGTGTGTGTGTGTGTGTGTGTGTGTGTGTGTGTGTGTGTGTGTGTGTGTGTGTGACAGAGCTGGTAATAAAACAAGAATCAACATCAGATCGTGTGTGTGTGTGTGTGTGTGTGTGTGTGTGTGTGTGTGTCTGTGTGTGACAGAGCTAGTAATAAAACAAGAATCAACATCAGATCGTGTGTGTGTGTGTGTGTGTGTGTGTGTGTGTGTGTGTGTGTGTGTGTGTGTGTGTGACAGAGCTGGTAATAAAACAAGAATCAACATCAGATCGTGTGTGTGTGTGTGTGACAGAGCTGGTAATAAAACAAGAATCAACATCAGTGTGTCTTTAGGAGAGGAAGAACTGAGGGGTTTGTAGTGTTGTAAAGTGACGTGGAGATGATGGTGTTTTTATTACTCAACAGGAGAGTGAGTGTTTTATTGAACAGATAAACTGTCATATGTGTCTCTATAACAGAGTTCACTGTAAAGCATTATCCAGTGTGAAGATCAGTTCATTAGGTTGTTGTGCTGGAGTTTATTCTCAAGGAAGTATTGTGTCTATTTCTTTTAAGCCTAGTACTGAATGTTTTATGAGCAGGAGGATAATGATCTCTCTTTAGTTATGATAAATAATCATATTCATCCGCACAGTCACACAGAGCCGAAGCACAACCAAAACATGTTATTCTGCAGAATGCATGCAGTTTTTATTTTTATCTGATAGAGGGTCAAAAGTTGCATAGTGCATTTAAGAAGAAAATACAAGAATTAGCAATATTGATTTCATAGCGACTTTAAAAAAAGATTAATTTAAAAATTGTGTAAAATAAGCCTTTTTTTCAGACGATAGATATTTTCCTAATGGGGTGAGAAAATAAACTCTCTAAAAACAAATCTTAGTGTCGTTTTACCAATTTCTTTCTCAGGTATATTTATTGTGTTTTAAGGATGTTATTTTTGTTTAGCTGATTTTTCAGTATTGATTTGTATTTTGCAACATTTTCATTGGGCACATTATCCCCAATATCCCCAAATGCTCATTACCGTAATGCACATATGTTTTTTATAATTATCATTATTCCCAGTGGTGATTCTCACTACTGTAACTTTATTGTGCAGTATTTTTGTATTGATTGTTCAGGAAGCTTGCGTTGTCTTGTGTTTTCAGTTACGGATCGCTGTTGTCTACCTCAGATGCATCTTACACTGCAGTGACAACACTGTGCATGATGTGCTTTGTGTATGACGTGAGTCTGATTGGATGGTGCAGTTGGTTGTTTGGTGAGCACTGGTCAGAGTAGTGTGTGTGTGTGATTGGTGTAGTTACCTGTAGAAGTGCATTGTGGACGGCTACCTCTGTCATTACAGAGCTGTGTGTGAGTGATGAAGTAATGACCAGCAGAAGACAGTCCTGTCTCTGAGTGCTGTGCTGTGACTTAGGAGTCAGCAGTAAAGACTGTGCGCTCTCACGCCCATAGAAATGGTCCTAAAGTGCTTTCAGAGAAGACACAGCACCACAGTCATAACTTATATTAAGCTCAGTTATGTGGTGTACAGCCTGTAGGATATGTCCGCTGCCTGTCAACTTTGGCATCAAATTTCAGCAAAGATTCGCAGAGTACCGACAGGCGAAAGCTAGGTTTATTTATTCATTTATGCAGTTACCGTAGTTTTGTTTGTGGAAAAAGTTAACCTTGTTTACCTCAAAAGTTAAAATCTGTTTGTTTTTTTTGTGACATTAATTTCTGTCAAAATGCTCATTTCCATGAATCTGGATGTTCATGCATTATTTATGTAATTTGTATTACTGTAAATTATATTTCTAGTTTTTTTTTTTTTTGGCTGAATGTTAAATAATATTGTAATGAGAATGCATACATGCTTTACTGTTTTTTTGTATGTATAAGAATGAGGGATTTTTTTTTTTGCATAATAACAAAAAAAATTTAGCATAAATTTTGGAGAATATATATATATTTTTTTAAATCCCCGAAAGGCAAAATATATTAATGGTCGTATGACATGATTTTGGCAGGTTTCGTGACATTCACCCAGCCAATAGCCAACTTAAAGTTTCTTTATGATATATCATTCAAGACCTTATCCATAACTTAAAAAAATAAAGAAAGATACAGTAACAGGGGTATAGCAATGTATCAGTGCAGCATTACTTATAATAGTATAAACTGTGTGTTTGAGCTACAATCCTTAAAGTCCCCCTGTAGTCAATCATTTTATCCCTTATTTGATCACCAAAATTACATATTTGAAAGTTTTTTCCTTGAAAAAAAAGGCATGCCATGTAACTCGACACACTCGCCTCATTTAGTATACGCGGTTCTATGAATATGCAAATGAGCCCCGCCTCCACTCACTCACTCAATCAGAGATCCACTGGTTGACGATCACACATTGATCTGATTGGTTTCAAGGTAGTTTGTCGTCAATGTAGTCTTTGGTTCACTGCAGTTTTAATGAGAAAATACTCAGCAATGGTGTTGACTTATGAATTTACACACGGTTTGTCTTAAAGCAGATTAAAAACACCACATAGACAAATAAACACCATTAAAAGCTTGATTTTCAACACAGAGGGACTTCAAATCAAACACTAAGTAAGACATCTGGACTCATTTGGCTATAGCCAGCCATTCACAATAGGCTTTCAACTGGAACAAGAGGAGCGACACATGTTCGACCCTTTCACTAGACACCAATGACCTTTGCCCTTCACTTAAACCCTAATGTTTTCGCTTACTGAAATTGATTTCCCATGAGTCACATGGGTGAGTTTTGAGCTAGTCTATTATTTAGTTTACTGGGAATTGAAGGTTGATTCAAGTACAGCCGTTGTACAGCGAAAACCTGTTTTAAAAATAAACTGGATTTAGCCCTTAGCACAAAGGACATATTTAGCATGTTGTCTTGACAAAAGTCTTACTGAGATAACAGGCCAACCAATGCAAGCTCCAGTGAATGTTACTTAACATTTACTTCAAACCGCCAATGAAATCCATTTCATTGTGAAATGTCATTGGCCACATCTATGGTCATTCGCCCTTGTGAAGAAACGCCTCATCATTCACAACACAGTCTTTGACCTGAAGCAATATGTTTCAATTATAGACAATTCTGAAGATGAAAAAAAACTTGACAGTCAGTCTATACACAAGTGTTCAAATGTTAGACATCCATAACTTTGAGCTTTGAATGTACTCGTGTGCCCTAGATCCTTACAGTGTTCGTACATTAAGGGGATTTTTAGTTTGAAACATCAAAGTTTCTTAATAAGGCAAATCTCATCTGCATATTTATTTCATAGGTGCATTTTCTTTTTAGAGTTTTTAAATACTTAAAGTCCCCCTGTGGTTGAAATCAAGCTTTTAATGTTATTTATATGGCTATGTGGTGTTTTTAATATGCTTTAAGACAAACCATTGCTGAGTATTTTCTCATTAAAACTGCAGTGAACCAAAGACAGTCTCAAAAACACGGTTTGAAATCGCTGGTGTTCCTGACGTCACAAACTACCTTGTAACCAATCAGATCAACGTGTGATCGTCAACGAGGGGAGTGCAGGGCTCTCAAGTTTTATCAAAGGTTTGGAGTAAGATCTGTTACGGGAGGAGCCACCCAAATATTTGCAGCAGGCTCCACCAAATTTGCTTACATTTTTGCTAGCAGTTAAATTTTGCCTATTGTCCATAATTGACCAGAACAAATGAAAATTAAAACCATTTTGGCAATCGTAGACAGCCTTCTAAATCTGCTCAAACCGGTCACATTTGAAGGGGTCATCGGATGCCCATTTTCCACAAGTTGGTATGATTCTTTGGGGTCTTCATGTAAAGTTTGTAAAATTCCTCAATGGTTGTATAAAACAACACCCTTTTTCCTCCTCAAAAACAGCTCTGTCCACAGCGTCCCGTTTCGGGGAATGTCTCTTTAATTGATTTTTTAAGATAATAAAAAAAGTTAATGGATTTTTTTCATTGTATGGTGGTTGTGTTCACACACTGCAAATACACATTTATAAGCAAACAGCATTAAGCAGTTGGAGAGTTTTTGACTGCATCAAAAATAATTTTGCACGAATTTGGCTATACTCCTCAACATCAGCTCTCACTGTCTTTGATCACAGGCAAGATTTTTCGTCCAGGAATCATAAAATCAAAATGCTAAAAAAAAAAAAAAACGCAAAACCACAAACCGCACTCTTCCAACTTCCATGTGTGTGCGCGTGTTGCCTAGTAGGCTAAGAAACGTCCTTGCGGCGGGAACACGTAATTTACCGGAAACAACTAATTCTAATTTCTGATTGGCTGGTACTGATTTCTAATTTAACTCTGTTTAACTCAAGACAGATGCCATGAACTCGGCACAGAACTTTCCTCGGTTTGTCTGCGCCTCGTCCATTAATTGTATAGCGGGACAAGCTATCCTTTACTCCTCAGCGTGAGAAATATAAGGTGTGGCGTGTGAGTGTGTGCACGGGTTGAAATGCGTGCGTCTCACACCCAATGCGTGAGACTTGAGAGCCCTGCGGGGCTCATTTGCATATTCATAGAACTGCATACTAAATGAGGCAAGGGTGGATAGTTACATTCAAGCTATTTAAAGGCTTAGAGACATTTTTTCAAGGATTTTTCTTTTTTAAATATGTCATCTTGGTGATCAAAGATGAGTTTTAAGGGATAAAATGATTGACTACAGGGGGACTTTAAAGTTAGAATGAAATGGAAGTTGTGAGTCTTTTCTTCCCTGTTGTGACGTATATCAGAGTGAAACGTCAAGAATAAATGTAGGGGGCTGGGCTTGATTTTGTCCATGGAGAATTGATTGATGGTTGGATGGTGGTGGTTTGCTATTGGTGGATCTCATGTGAGTGACAGGTTGCTCCGCCCTCATCATCAGAGAAGAGAAGATGGAGGGGAAGTTATTCTGATTCAAGATGACCAAAAGCATGAATTTAGAACACAATAAATAATTTATAATTAACACTGCAATTGCTAATTAAAAAGCAAGAATTGTACAGTTTGATTCCGTGGTGACTTTAATTGACAATGCAATTTAATTATGCACAATTTATGTTGAGTTTTACAGCAACGATTACCCTGTACTATTTCCACCTCTGCTGCATGTGTACATACAAATAGAGCAGAGGGAACTCGCTCCATCACTGCCCGAATACTTGAGTACCCTGTGTGATTTATCTGTCAAGCACTGGAGCAGTCAAAATGACCCAAATGCACATTCCCAGAATGCACTGGTGCTGTCTCCACTTGTGTTGCGATGGCTGCTCCTGTCGAACGAAGGCATAATCAGGCCTGTTCCTCGACAGCCCAGCTCAGGGTGGAGTTTGAATGGAGACAAGGAAATTCCTGCAAATCCCTTGCTGGCACACTTGTCTCCACATTAACCAGCTCAGCCCAGCGTATTTCCCGCCAGCCCTTTAGATTGACTCATATTCCAGCGGATATTTCAGATTAACCTTTTTTTGAGAGCTTTCGGGATGACCAAAAATCCAACAGCAGAATCGGTGGCCAAACGCAGCGAGCAGCCAATGTGTGTGATATCTCTGCGTGAGGTGTTTGTTCATCTGGAATGAATTATATTGGTTCCGTTTAACAGCTTTAACAGCAGTTTTTAAATGTAAAACACATTTTATGCTAGATTTTGCAATACACATTGTTTAATTCAGCTACTTTTCTTGCAGGTGTTCGAGATTGTTAGCATTCATGCTCTGTTAAATGCCAGTAAAAAGCATGACAGGGTTATTTCTTCCCTGCAAAATCGATTGTCAAAGCTTGTCAAGCAACAAGGTGCAAATAATGTTTGAATATGGATTCTGTTGTTTACAGCAAGATCTCTGATGAAGATGCAAAACGCAATGAAACAAGCAAAATGAGATCAGACAGATGAAGCTAATCTCTTTTCAAGCTTTTTAACTTGATACACATCTGCGTTGATTAATAAAACAATATTATGATAGCATTTACACATGTGGACTACCAGTCAAAGGTTTTTACACACCTACATATCTTTAGTGTTAGAATATATATATATATATATATATATATTTTAGAATAATAGCCATCAACACAATGAAAATAAAGTATGGGAATTATTTGGTGATCAAAAATGTCAGGGAGATACAGTACAATTGTCCTGAGACCATAATGAAGAAAAGCTTGTTTTTCTTTTGTAAAATAACTAACGGTTATGTTCTGTAATATTGTCTTTAATTTTAATATTCTGTTCCATTTCCTTTAGTTCCAGTTTCCCAGGTCTGTTTAGTTCCAGTTTCCCAGCTCTGGGGAGCGTTTCCCGAAAGCATCGTTAGCCAACTATGGTCGCAAGTTCCGTCGTTATCAGCAGTTCAACGATTTGGTGTTTCCCGAAACCATCGTTCCAATGAACTTGACAAACAGCATCGCACACTTGTGTGGTTGGAGCGACCGCTCTCGAGCTGTGGTTAGAAGCAGAGTTTCTAGTTTACATGAGATGTAGACTGAATAAATCCTTATCTTAAGCAAAATAAGCAAGCAGACATTCAGCACAACCCGTGTTATTTATTTAGAATACATACAAATGTAATTTACTTCTTTTAGTTTGTCAAGAGATTTAAAGCACCGTTTTTGAAGACTGCGCATGTGCGAACGTGCTCTACTGTGTAAGAACGAGCCAAATATTGAGTCTGGTAATAAAGCAAAATAACTGAGAAAAATTAGAAATGGTCTTCAGATGCCATGTCTGTAATTTATATGACACAATCTAGCGTTAATTTAATCTCAAACAGATTAATTCAAATAAGTTATTAGTCCACCACGTGCGAGACGTCATAAACAGACGTGTTTAGTTCCAGTTTCCCAGGAATGTTTAGTTCCAGTTTCCCAGGAATGTTTAGTTCCAGTTTCCCGTTTCCCAGGAATGTTTAGTTCCTGTTTCCCAGGAATGTTTAGTTTCGGTTTCCCAGGAATGTTTAGTTCCAGTTTCCCAGGAATGTTTAGTTCCAGTTTCCCAGGAATGTTTAGTTTCGGTTTCCCAGGAATGTTTAGTTCCAGTTTCCCAGGAATGTTTAGTTCCAGTTTCCCAGGAATGTTTAGTTTCGGTTTCCCAGGAATGTTTAGTTCCAGTTTCCCAGGAATGTTTAGTTTCGGTTTCCCAGGAATGTTTAGTTCCAGTTTCCCAGGAATGTTTAGTTCCGGTTTCCCAGGAATGTTTAGTTTCGATTTCCACTATTACTCATTACTTGTCTCGTTTAGTTTCCTTTGTGTGTTCCCTGTAGTGCTGGGCAGTGTGACCAACAATCTATATCACAATATTTTATAAGATTCTGGTTGATTCACAGTATATCACAGTATTTTTTTTTTCTTTTTATGACTGGATCTTTATATAGATGTCTAGTGGCTTAGTTTACTGTCAGGAGTAATATAAAAACATTGCAGTATGCAAATTTACTTAAAGACAATGTGGAAATAAAAACAATTTAGTTGATCATTTAAAGTCTATTTTTTTTGTTTTGCCAAGTTTACGGTTTAAATTAAAACATGTATGAAAACTTATGATTTTCCTTAAAAATAATATTTGAATACATTGTTTTATTATTACTTTAAGAAGTACATTATGCTGTGCAATAGTAATACATGTTTTTCATAATTTCTTCAAGCTAGATTAAACTTTTATTTTGGCTTGTTGTATTGAAGACCCTGGAGTTTCTGTGTGTTTTAATAAACTATTTATTATTAATATTACTTGAATCATAATCTACTGTGCAATAGTGACATATTTCTGTTATAATTTCCTCAAGTTACACCGGACTTTAATTTTGACGTGTTGTCGTGAAGACCTTTGAGTTTCTATGTCATAGGGGTGCTGAACAACTTAGTTTATTTAATTTGTATATTTTTTCTATTGTTTGTAATTGCTTCTTTGTTCCTAATATCAAAAATAAAATGTCCTGCCTTGCTTTATTACAGAACACTGTGTGTAATGACTGTAGTCAGCTTAAAGGGCATTTGCTTTATAATATTGGGCTGACTAAAATGAGGAGAAAAACTAAATAAATTTCAAGGTTCACATTTTGTCTACCGCAGACAAATAAGAAAAGTAACAGAAAACCAGAAACTACAATCAAATCTATGCACATATTGAAATCGAAATTTGGGTTCAAAATCGAGAATCAATTTGAATTGAATCGTGAGGTACCAAAAAGATCCCCACCCCTGATGGCTCTCTATATATATATATCGCCCACCACTATATATGGGATTAATTTTTCTTGAATGAATAGTGAAATCTGTCATTGACCCATTTGTCTCTGCTTTGTCTCTGCCAAACTTATGTCAAGCATAAGCAGCAGAAGAAGAAGGCCATGACCAATATCCAGTCAAGTGTGTCTAAACTTTTGTCTGGTGGTGTATGGGTTTCTACCCAGTCAAAGGTTTTAAATATGCTGCTGTAATTATCTTCCTCCGCATTAAAAGTGACATAATGGATCACCCCTGTGCTTTGGTGTACTCAAGTCTGTTGTTAGCTCGTTGGCCATAACGTTAATTACATTTACATCAACTCATAATAACATCCCCCGCCCCCAATCTGCGTCTGTTGTCATGGCAGTATCTCGTCCCTCAAGCCTTTCCATTTCACGTTGAACAATGTTCCTTTAATGACTATAATTTGTTTCATTGTGTTTTAACTCTTGACATAAGTAATTTTGCTCATTATACAGTGATGGTTATACGGTTAGATCTTTTATATAGCGTGCCACCATAAATGCACCATCTCATCAAAGCTCTGCCAACATAAACACTGAATAAATAAGAGATGGGAATATTCCACTGCTGAATTAGCACTGTTGAACTGTCAGTATATCCTCCTCTGGCATCGGTAAGCAAACCGAATTACCAGCGTGCTTCAGCCTCAGCGTTACGTATTCCTCTCTCTCAGCATGTTAATGTTGTCATGGTAGGTCGACTGCAAATGTCAAGGCACATCTTGCTATTTATAAAGCTCTAGTTTTACAGTTAACATCTGGGTCATGTTTTTTTTTTCTTTCTTTTTTTTCAAACTGCAGTTAATTCAACGTGTACCCGTCGAAATCCAGTTCTTGTTTTTGACAAGCCACTTTGCGCTATGCAAATTTAAACAGATAGACTCTAATAACAGCTTCTGAATTAACGCTGATTCTTGCCGGCGGTGAAAACAAGGCTCATGTGTCAGAATAATAATAGTGGCAGTCCAATCAGAGCCTCCATACTGTGATGGAAATACACACAGAGCAAACAAACAATTTAATATACAATGGGCTCAAAAGTGAGCCGTCGGTGTAAGTATAGACTTTACCGCATAGATTTGTAGGTTTGTAAAAAAAGTCGTTTTTAATTACCCAGATGAACCAACGGAAATGATGGACGGCATTTCATGCTTAAAGCAACACCCAAAAATGAAAATCCTGTCATCATTTACTCACCCTCGTGTTGTTCCAAACCTGCATGAGTTTCTTTCTTCTGCTGAACACAAAGGAAGATATTTTAAAGAATGTAATTAACCAAACAGCTGATGGACCACATTGACTTTCATAGTATTTTTTTTTCCTACTATGGCAGTCAATGGGGCCGAGATCTGCTTGGTTACTAACATTCTTTAAAATGTCTTCCTTTGTGTTCAGCAGAAGAAAGAAACTGCCCTGGAGCGTTTTGTGTCAGTTTGTTCATTTACAGTACACACACTACCAACATTGTAACAATACAAAGCGGGTCGAAGACCAAATATTACACTTCAGTTTCTTTAGAGAACAGTTGAACTAAGAAATTATATAAAATTATTTCGCATTTTCTCTACGGAAATATCTGTTGAATTCTTGACAAATGCATATAATGAGGAAACCCTTAATAAGATGTGTGTATGCTGGGAGGTGTTGCAGCTCTGTTAGTGTGTGAAGCTTTCAGTGTGTACATGTATTTTGGTCTTGTTTTTATGTACAGTCCTTCAATATTCTTTTAAGCTTGCTTATTTGCAAGTGAGAAATACTGTGCTCTACTGATTTCTTTTAGTGTATCCTAAGGTGTCGAACCTCATAGCCAGACACTAGATGATTATATCATAGCACTATAAAGACAGTTGCTTCATTAGTTAAGTGTGTGGCTGTAGATGTGTGTGTAAATAAATGGGTGTTTGCGTTCTCTATTTTCAGGTCTGCTTGTAGCTGAATAAGTATACTTTAACTTAATTTCCACAACATGCTTGCAAGTAATACTTTATTGGTGGAAGGAGCTGTTTAACCTTCAACTAAATATTATATGACCTAGTTTTATTTCATATGAGTTTTTTTGGCTAGCCTGTTACCAAAAAATGGGGCATTTCTAAAACAGTTTAAAACACTGATTTGTGCCATTTTAATATTTTTAGCAAAGCTTATTGCACAAATTTATAAATGAGATATCTTTGAAACCGTGGTTGAATGGTTGAACTTAGCAAAGGCTTTCAATTATACAATTTGAAAAAAAATTAGGAAAGGGAATTAGATTATTTACTTGTATTCCAGTTATGCTGTTGGGGTCACAATTTGTACAAAATGATCTGTTTTGGTAATAAGCATTAAATCATGCTTTCACGCTGGTAAATATTGTTTTTGATAAAAACATTTTTTTTTTTCAATTCAATAGATTTTGTTTTTGTTCCACTTAATTTTTTCTTTAATAAACATAAAAGAAGTAATTGTTAGGTTCGGTGCACTTGTGTTGATGTTGTATTGGAACTGCAAAATCACTTTCCATTTTTAAGAACTTGCTGAAATGTCACTTGATGTCATTAGCCTATAATTAGATAGATGTGATGTTTTTGTATGTCGTGTATATATTGTTTGTGTGTGTTTTCGAAGCTTAGCTTATGCTGTTTTTTACAAAATTTTGTATGTAAAGCACTTTGGTTCAACTTGGTTGATGTTTAAACAGTGCTATATAAATTTAAAAAAATTTAAAAAAGACTTGAGCTGCTACTGAGGAGGATACGGGGAAGGCATGTTTGGTGGTATGGGAAGGTTTAAGGGTGGGTTAAGGTGTAACTACAGTGTAATTATACATGTATTACATAAATTCATTACAGTTGTAATTACATGCAGATATTTTAAAATATATGTACAAACATGTATGCAAACATGTTTGCATTCTATCAAATGATTCATTGTTAGTATAGAGTAGTTAAAGACACTTGATATGAAGTCAATAATTGTACCCCTTAAAACTCATCTTTGATCACCAAAATTAAATATTTAAAAGTTTTTTTCCTTGAATTTTTTTTGTCATGCCTTAAAATATCTTGAATGTAACTCGACACCCTTGCATCAATTAGTATACGCGGTTCTATGAATATGCAAATGAGCCCGCCTCCACTCACTCACTCACTCAGAGATCCACTGGTTGACGATCACACGTTGATCTGATTGGTTAGAAGGTAGTGTGTGACGTCAGAAACACCAGCGATTTCAAACCGTGTGTTTGAGACTGTCTTTGGTTCACTGCAGTTTTAAGCAGAAAATACTCAGCAATGCTTTCGAATTTACACATGGTTTGTCTTATGCCATATTAAAAACACCACATAGAAATATAAACAACATTAAAAGCTTGATTTTCAACACAGGGGGACTTTAAACTTTAAAAAAATGTCACTATTGTTCTACCAGTGTGGTGGGAGAAGCCAAAATCACCACTTTAAACACATCTTATGTAGGACTAGCTGCTTTTCATTCCATGATTTTATGTTAGATAACAGTTGATCTAACTGTTCTATCCTTCAAATAGAAATAGTTCTCTAAAGACCATGAATATTTGTGCCAAGAATTATGTTGGAAGGGCAGGGCACACTAAGAAGAAATTTCACCCAAAAATCCCACTCTATTTAATTCCTCCAAACCGTCTCATTCGTCCGAAACCCTTGCAGTGCTCAGGGCAGATTTGCTTTCGTGCGGCGGGAGTATTGCCGTTCTGAACGCATGACTGTATTTGCATAGTGAAGGATTATGGCGGGCCGACAGAATAACCCCTGCGGTTTCTGAAAGGGTCCCTGGAGAAATGTTGAGCGATTAGCTACTTTAAATATCCTGCTGAGGGACTGTCTTTTGATATTAGCTCCTCTGTGGATCATTAAGATGATGAGCTCACAGGGTCAGCTTTATTTAACCAACGTTAGCCCTTCCAATCCTGCGTTTCGAAATAAAGACCAACATACCTCAGGAAAACAGTTATTTTTGATGTGCAAGTATAACGGGAGGAAGCAGAGAGAACGTGTTTGTGGAAGTTGTGAGAAGCCTGCGGTGTTGGAAAGGTCTGTGTGTGGAGTTTATTCCAGAACTGTGTGTGTGTGTGTGTGTGTATTCTTCTTTTCGGATGATAGAGCGCCTACACTTCACAGGAAGTAGATTCCCTCTCAGACTGTAGCGATGGAGGCTTATGGCAGTGGCGATAAGACACAATAAGACGCGAGTACACCTCTTCACACCTGCTTAAAGTGCAGGATCAGCAGAAAGCACGCATGTGAGCTGTGAAGAAGGAGAGGAAATTAAAGGGAGCTCCGCTGCCACAGTCAAAAATGTGAAAATTCGTTGTAATTATTAGGGGTTCTTGCAAAGGCAGACGTGTTGACAGCTCACAATTCAGCAGCGTTTTAAAGAGAGGTGTGCTATTACTGTTTTTTCATAGGAATATCATAGAGACTTTGGGATATGGCTCTGGCAATGTTAAAGTTATGCACACACATCATAATACAAAGATAAGTTATGTGATAATAGTGCATTCACTGGTTCTAGTAGTGGAAATATTGCATTTGAGTTGCAATTAACAACAATAATACTTAAAGTATTTCTGGAAACATTTCTAAATGTTAAGGTCGACACGGAGTCCGAAATTTTCTTTTGCGTTTTTTCGTATTCGCCATCCTAAAAATTAGTTGTGCACAGAAACTTTGCACACCGAGTCCGATGCGTTTTAATTAATCCGTTGCGGAAAAAAATCGCAAAACAATTAAAAATAGTCTTCAAGCAGTGAGGATGATTTAGTTAGACAACTAGATGATCTAGTTGTCCTCTCTCATCTTAAGGAAGTATTGGGTCCATCCAATCCTGAGCTTGCGTAGAGAGGAAAGAGAGTTTGCTGCGGGATTATCCTGAGAGATTCAAAGTTTACTTCAGGATGTCAGTGGCTCAGTTTGATGCTTTGCTGGTGATACTGGAGCCACATATTAAAAAGAAGAACATCAATTTCCGTGAACCAATTCATCCTGAACAGTTCTGGATTTTGGCGTTTGCTTGTACGGTGGCTCTGAATTGTCAAAACACCTCTCAAAATGTTTGCTACGAATCCATAAAACGCAGAAAATTGAACCCGAACCAAAGTTGTCTTTATGACGGACGAAAGTCTCGGAGGCAGTGTGTAAACATGATTGACAAAACATCCGGTCGTATATTTTTTTTTAACGTGTGAAAATGTCAGACTCAGACCTTAATTCTCAAAGATGTTTTGATAGTTTTGCTTTGATCAACACATCCAGCATTCATTCTTTATCATTTCCAGCGTTTTCACAATTGCATGCATTCAATTACATGACAGCCCGAGCATGTATTCATGGGATGAGGAGGTAAACGCGCATGAATGCATAATCCTGGAAATGTACACGCTGTGGCATGTTTGTTAAATCAAAATGGGTGTTGGTTCCATTCAATTTGCACCGAGACAATAAGACAATCAGCCTTTGTAGTATTAAATAATTCCAATTATACGCCAAGTTGTGATATGTTGAGCATTTTACCATAT